>JAYKXP010000190.1:0-80890 GCA_037176845.1 Paramarasmius palmivorus | reverse complement strand
TCCCAAGCACGGTTGAACAAGTTTCGGCATCATGTCGGGCCCCTCTCGGACACCTACAGGATAACCAACGAAAAGGCTTTTCAATGCAAAGATTGAATGATTTTACACGAAGGATCGCTGAAAGGATCCTTCTCTTCAGTATAGTACAACGGAATTCTACGGTATCACCGGCCTGCCTGCTAGTCGACTTCCACCAAGCTTGGTTCAATCATAACAATTTCCAGACACCCATTAGGCACCTCCATGAAGCTATGGCTTTGGTGAAACGCTTTCTTTGTCACCACCCTGCAGGTATTTGATTTTATCTTTTCGCCGAAACCGACGTAGAAGCCAATTTTTTGCCATAGAGTTTGCAAATCCACACTTCGATGACGCTCGCGCATCTCTATTGGCAGAGGCATCCTTCCATACTCCTGTCACCATGATCGATATCGATGAGCAACATGAAGCAAAATCTCGGACGCTTATCTGTTATTGCGCCCTTTCACACTTCACTTCCACCTTCATTCGATTGGCAGGCAGAAGATGGTTCCGGGCAGGACCACCTCTTCTGGGCTTCTCTTAAAGGATTCAGTGGACGCGCCGATTATTGACTGTCACATTTCTCCCTTCGTCCCGTTAGCGTGTACTTTACTCTCCCCATCTCAGCCAATATACCTTCATGGTTTCTCAAGACACAACGTCGGTGTGTTTCTCCAAAACGAGCCCTTTTGACTTCAAAGCCAAAGCTTACCAACTATCCTCGGCAGTGGTTCACCGATCTCGAGGGTATCGCCTATGCCTTTGTCGAGTATATCCCGCTAGTTGGAACCTTATACTCCTTTTCGCGTACACGTCGTGCCCACCGCGAGGGTGATTTTGTTCGCGAAGTCGCCAGTGTCACCAACCTCATCCAAGGTTCCATCAGGGATGCCGTCCTGCTCACAGGAACCGCAGAAATCGCACCCGTCGTCGTAGTCCACGCCGCACTTGAGGGATTGACAGACAAGCTGGCAGACGTTTTCGCTACGGGCCAAGTTCAGTCGACGACAACTACGGGGGCGCTAGATCAGAATAAGAAATACATCCTATTCGCGGGTAGTACCAAAGACCAAGCGGGACAGACAAAGGCGCGTTTCGAGGTTAATGAACACTTGGGAATACATCATTTCCATGGTTCCCTCTTCAAAGGGAAACTCAACTATACTCCGTACGCCGAGAACGAAAACATCTTCGTCTCGCTCCCAGATGGGATATCCGATAAGGCTCGCTGCGATGTGACTTGGACCTGGACGAAGGATGCTTCTGGGACCGAAAAGTCACCTGGTTGGGTCATGTCCTCGAAGATGAATCTTCTTGGGAGTAATAGGTTCGAATTTGTACCTGAAGGAGAGGGGACACAGTGGCATGTGTTTGGTTTTTATCACTTTCGCGGCGAAGTCCGTGACGGGGGCAAATCCATCAGATTTGAGATGATCAACCCACAACTTGAAGATTCTAAGACGGTTGCTAACATTGACGTTTATCGAATTGGGGGATAGAGGTCATTTCCTATCATTTTTTGCGAGCTTGAAATGTATGATTACCGAGGAACGACATATTGTACGTAATAGCAATAGAGGTTATTCGTTCGAGCGCAAAAAGAAATAGGGCAAATTACAAGTACACACTCCAGCAGATGTGCTCTATAACGTGCAAGGCCACCGAATGGCTTGGCATGTTCTGGTGGCAAGCTGACACTAATGTATCGGCTCAGGATAATGATCAGCCACGGAACAAAGTCTTGAAGCCCTCCTCCCGTACAATAGTACTAAGTTAAACAACCCTATATAAGGTTCAACATCATCTCGCTCCCCCCGGTACCTACATAATCATCAAGCAACGTACATGCTCGCATCGTCACGGTGGGTATAAGTCTGCCTAGGGAAGACTAATCATTAATCAGGCCTCCGAAGTCACAGGTGCTGACTATGATTCATGACTCGACACACTGAATTGCCTAGGACTAAGCATACATCTATTGTACCCTCCACTTTAGTACAATACATCGGTATTTCAAACGTTTATAATCGCGCCTCGTCTAATGCCCAATAGCAACAGAGATTGTCATTCATTCGACCGTGAAAACAAAAGAGACCACGAGAAAAAGAGATTGTACACTCTATTAGACGCGTTCGACGATCGTGTCACTTTCACCTAGCTCCTCCGCATCCAACTTGCTAGCCGCCTCCTGCAGAAGAGCACTACCACTAGTACAGTCATCATCATCGTCCTGCCTGCGGAAAAGTTGCAGCATATCCTTAACCTTGGGGTTATTCTCCCAGTCCGCGTTCGGCACAAAGATCTCTGACCCAATCTCGACTGGGCCCGAGAGTGAGCGAACGGTCCTGTTAGCTGCAGTCCTATACTCGTGGACCGTGACATTGCCGTTGGCGTTCAACGCGTTTCCATTGCCATCGCCATCCCCAGCGAAGGAAGGTGGACGACTACCAGTTCTGAAATCATTGTCAGGCGCCATGTTCGGGTTCGAGCACCAAGGGGAGTTGCCAATGTTTGAAACCATAACGTTCACCGTTGTGTTATCGGCATAATTGAAAGTACGATAGAAGGCGTTCAACATCCCTCCCTGCCCTACGCAAAAACATAAGCGAAACAACTGGTAGAATCTTGTGTATCACATACTGCGGCATTCATCAAGGGAAACACAACGCGTGGTAGCACCTGTGTTGCGGTACCATCCAGTATACATTCCAATACCGTAGGTGCTTGCAAAGGGATACTCATCGCATCTGGGTCGGAAGGCGTGAGCACAGGCCAAATCATGAGAGATGAAAAGTCAATTACGTAGTACGACCAACACCTGGTGGAGGTGTACACCTCGCAGCCACGCAGCCTGCAGCACGTCTTCTACCACCTCGCGCGGTCCTCAGAGGGTCGTAGTGCATCTGATCGTAGGCATTACGCCCCATGGCGTAACACTAGTGCAAGTATGATGAGTATACTTCCGCTGTTAAACAATGGAACTATACCATGTTGCTGCATGTTTCTGTATGTTCGCATGATGAACATTTGTTTCTCCTAGAAGAATGGCAGCATACTCACGGGGTATGTTGGTACAGTCGAAAGTAATGGTGGCACCTGAGACCGCCGTGAAAACGGACGCCGCACCAGCAAAGAGCAGGAGAAGGTTCGCTTTGAACATGAGGGTATGAGCAGAAGAACTGAGAAGATTGGGATGATGAAGCCAGCAGTAGCCAACCAGCGTTTTTTGTATCAAAGCATTCGTGAGGCACCCAAAGCACGAGATACAGAGATGAAGTCGGAAGCGAATATAGCTTCAAGGTCATTCCAACCCTCACGGCGAGTTCATCCTTCCGTTGGAGTTTCGTAGACACAAGTCTCCATGGAACGGTGATTCACATGATACATGATACTGACTGCTATAGAAGTTCCGACACATATGCATGCATTGTTGCTGCCTAGTCTGCTTTGTCCTGTGCCGATGTCGTCGCGGTAACGGTGCAAATACCTGATGAGCTTGCGGACGTTTCCTGCACGTGATCGTTGAGCCTCTTCTCCGAGTCCGAGTCCGACCTCTGGTCTTCTGATACTTCAAGAAACCGTAATTTGAGCAAATAACGGAATAACGTAGAACAGCACGCAGTATGCTTCGTTACGCCGACGATTTTCCGTTCTTCTGCTCCGATGGATGCTGTGTAGAACTACTGAAGGAATTTGGAGATGAGTGAGACGTTCGGTGACATGCAGATCGAACAATGCGCTGGATATTGTTGTTGAATTCTGGTTGCGGGGATCCTTGCTGAAAATTCAAACAGAATGAATCAATTCGCATAACTACCATGAATTTTGGTAGACGCACCTCCAGCGCACCTCTGGACCTGCGAACGTACAAGGCAACGGGAGCAAGACGATCGTGGTTAGACGAGAGGATGCCTCACCGTCAGCACATTAGCATGTGGATCCGTGCTGGTATGTATCTGCACCTTGCCCAATATTCCATGCACCACCACCTCCACAGTCGAGGGCGGAAGCTGAAGGTTCGAGGCCCATGGTGTCGTAGTACCGCTGAGAGTTGCCTGCCAGGTGAGTCACGGTGTGATGAAGCCGTCCATTTCTCCGGCACATTTTTCTTCCCAACCACCACTTTTGAAAAGCTCTTTCAGACTTTCCGTCGTCCCAGTTCGCAGAGCTGCCGCTCTCAAGTCAAAGTCGAACTGATATACTGCCTATGCTCGATTTCAGTTTGATCATTGACCGCACGGAATGTCGGTTCTTCAAGTCTCCAAAGCATCCAATGAGACCCTTCCTCAGCCTGGGGCTTGTAGGCCTCGAACAGCTAGCTACACACGCTAGTCTGCAATTGCTGCTATATAACATGAAGGACAGATATGGGAATTGGATGCAAGAAGACGCGACGTGGCTTCTGCAATGTCGACGTCGTTGTTCTCAATATTCCCCTCCTCATTTCCATAGCCTCAGCAAGAATTACACATATTCACGCAAATCAAGAATTGGAGCTGAACGACATTCCGAGATTCATGTGGATAGCGTTTTGCCTCGGTGCAGGGTAGGTTTACAACATCGCTGACACGCGAAAATCTAACTTGTATCTTTAGCATTCGGCTTCAACGGCGCAGTATCTTCTCTGACGTGATGTTTGTCAACAGGTCTTTTGCCTATGACACATCCAAAGCTTCGTATTTCCACCAGGACTTTCCCGTATCTCGTCACTTGTTTTTCATATGATTCACCTTGGAAAACCAGTACACAGGTGCCCGACTTGATCGTCTAACGTCTGTTGCGAACAGACAATCCGGATATCGATAAGCGGAGAAAGGATGCATTCTCTCTCTGGTAAGCACGGATTCCCACTCGGCGATAAATCTGTTAATGACAGAACGATTTCTTGCAGTTGAAAATGACATACTTCCCGAATCCGAAGTTCGCTTATTGCTCTTCAGCCACGCCTCATGCACTGTCTTGTCAAGAACTTCAAACCCCATTTATTCCTATGTCATGTTGCACATTCCCAATGTCCTGGTGCTCGCGGCTTTGGATGAATTAGTGGTACTAGGACGAGAAATGCTCACGACGTGACGCTGCAACCATGATATTTCTCTGCCTAACTACTCTCTTCCAGAGATGTCTGGAGAGCACTGCGTTACGGCTCCTTCGACTAAATCCATACTCTTACATTCTGGTTGAGATACCTGTCCACAGGAGTTCACGATGATACGGAAGAATCACGAGAGCAACAAAATCGGCGATTCGTCTTTTCGTCGGTATGCTCATCTTCTCCTTCTAGGGATTTTGACTTACGAATTCCAGAGTCCCTCATGTCTGTGGCGTTTTGTTCTGCGCCACATTTCTTCCCACCTTGACTGGATACGATCTCCCTCAGGTGCTACCGTGAGGGCTGTCCTTTCGTTAACCTGTGTTCCTTTACCTTTACCCCAAAGAAGAGGGCTGTCGGTGGAATTATTGTTCGTCTGAACGCCAAGTCCAGACTCCTTCTTTACGAATAACCATCCCGCACCATCTTTAATGCAAGCTGCCCTAGCATCCCGCCTGCCGGTTCAGAGACATGTCTGGATGCAACCTTGACCTGTTCTGAGCGACCGCCGGCTTGCCCTGGATTGTCTATAAAAGGGCACGGCGGACTCACCAATCCTCAGAACAAGTTTCTTCTGTATCCTTCGATTGCTAGCTCGCCACCGCTCAACCTATCACCAGTTTATCACAGCCATGTCAGACGACAAGACTGTAAGTGCTCGATTAATTCAGTCTTTGAATGCTATAGGCTCACTGCGTCTTTCTAGTATTTCACTGAGCTCGAGGGAATCGTTTACTCCTTTGTCGAGTACATCCCTGTGGTTGGGTCTTGGTACTCTTTTTCGCGTGCTCGCCAAGCACACCGCGAGGGCGATACCGTTCGCGAAATTGCCAGTGCGGTCAACGTCATCCAAGGGGCCATCAGGGATGCGGTTTTGATTGGACAAGTGGCAGAGCCCGTGCCAGTAGTCGTAGTCCATGCAGCCCTCGAAGGCCTGACTGACAAGCTCGCCGATGTTTGGGCCACAGGCAAAGTCGAGGCGGCGAGCACCCCAGACAAGAACAAGAGCCATATCTTGTTTGCGGGTAGCACCAGGGAGCTCGCAGAGCAGACGAAGGCGCGTTTTACCATTAACAAGAACCTGGGAATTCATCACTTCCATGGCTCCCTGTTCGAAGGGAAGCTCAACTACGATCCATATGCCGAGAATGAGAACCTCTACATCTCATTGCCCGATGGGATATCCGAGAAAGCTCGCAGCGATGTCACTTGGACCTGGACAAAGGATGCCGATGGGATCGAAAAGGCATCTGCTACGGTCTCGTCCGCCAAGATGTCCTTGCTCGGTAACAACAAGTTCAAGTTCGCTCCCGCCGGAAATGACACAAACGTATTTGGGTTTTACTATTTCCAAGGAGAAATCCTCGACAAGGGCAATTCTATCAGGCTTCAGATGCAGGATCCGAACGGCAAAACTGTCGCTACCCTCACAGTCAAACGAAAGCTTTAGGCTTTTACATATGTCATTCACGACACTCCCCGCTCTCTTTTATTGCTCTTGGGACGCCTCGTTCCGCTTGTTATCCTTGAATATGCCTTTCTTACCATTCTTGAAACTTAAAACAAAAAAATCTACTTCTTTTCATACCGTTCCTCGTCCCTCGTCATGATCATATGTGACTTGGTCAAGCTAGTCCTGAATTTTTATTTGGTTACTATTCTCCCTTAGCCCACATAAATCCATTTGGTGTCTTTGTTTTGTTGATCAATGATATTCTCTATGTTGCCCGTATAGCTTACAAGTTAGGTGGTTACATACCGTTTGAATGCTTAAAACCGCGAGCGCCTAGTTCTGGCTAACCACGCATTCAATTCAAACAACTCACAAAGGCACAAAATGTGCATCATATATCGCTTTCTATGAAACCAAATACGCATACTAAGCATAAATGAACAGCCGTGCTAGAGATAACAGCCAACCACGGAACAAAGTGTGCAGCCCCTCCTCTCGTACAATCGTACCAAGGCAGTGAACCAGGCCCATATATGGCTCCGCAATATTTCGATCCCCTCGATACCTGTGAAGTCAAAGGTCAGACGGAATTCAGGCAAGATTAAAGGTCGAACGTACACTATTGGATCCTCTTCTTCCCTACAATACATCGGTACCCCAGACTCTTCCGCCTCCTGAACATCCCAACGTCTTCGCGATGCCTGCTCTAGCTCTCCGCCAACGTATCGTGTAGGACACTGCCCCACCATGGCGAGTCTCGTGTTAGCCACATATAGTGGGACACACAAGAGTTTGGATCCAATGGCAACGACTAGCTGTGCAAGAAGTATATCCATCGCACTGTTGGACTTCATGTCGAGGTGAGGATACATCAGCCTCCCGGAGAGGTTCGTCAGGCCGAGTGGAACTGCTATCTGTAGAATGAAGCCGAGGAAGAGACCTGGAATGGTGTAAAGCGTCCATGGATGTCGACGTTCGGTGGGAGATAGAAGAAGTTTGAGTGAGAGCATAGGCCTACAGTGGGATAGAACGTATTTGGTAGTAGTTGCTCTGAATGGATACGGGTGTTTGATGAATACATGCTTTAAAGTGACGCAGGAGGATGCCTACCGTACAACTAGTACATGGAACGGCAAGCCAACCAAGATCGAGATGATGAACAGGAGGACAGTATCCTGTACGCGATAATCGGGGCACGTCATGTAGAGCACCAGTTGAGGCTTCGTGATGTCGTATGGGCCTAGATGTGTGGCTAGATAGGCATAAAGAATTATGGGGACGGATATGAGTATCCATTCGAAGATACGTGGAACTGGAGCTTTGTTAGAAACGCGATTTTGAGATTGGTAAGAACCATGGTTCTCACCGAGCCCTTTTAACAACATCCCCCATAAACCCTAGTGGTAATCTTAGCCTGGACGCTATACCGATGCGTAACTAGAACCTCACTTCGATTTGACGCACTCTTCGCACAAGAGAGTAATATCCATATCTCTCATGACGACCTGGTAAGTGAATTCAATCAGGATACGACAAAATGCCTGTGATTTGGGACCTGCTCACCCATCAGCGTGACTTCGCTATGAGTCTGATGCGTTGGAGAGTAGACTGCTCTATAGCGAACTAGAACGCTAGCGAATGGTATCGCAACAAGAGTGACTGCGGCGAGGAGAGTGAAGTATTCTATTTCTGCAGAGTTCGCCGGTATCATGACGAGTTGTGAACACTGAAGTGTTTGGGAGGATGGTCGGGTCGTTGAGTAGTCGTTATTTATATGGACATCCATCCACTAAGTCTCCGAGCCACCGCAACCGGGATCTCATCTGATGCATTCCATAGCTCACAGCCCCTTCACTTCGAGTCGGAGCAGTCCAATTCGATTCCTATAGAATCTTTGCTAACAAAACAGAAAAGTCGACTCACTTTGACGGTCTGTAGTCGTATGCATGAACAAGATGATGAATGAAAAGTGAGATCTGCCAAAACATAACTCGGTTCCGCGCGCGCATGCACATGTTCACCAACCTCCAGCAGGCCCTTTGTTCAAGCTTATAATTATGTATATTCATTCATCCATCACATCGTGTGCCCCCAAACTACCACCACCAAGACCCTCAGCCCTAGTCCTCCTTAGCCAACGATGACCCTCAACTTGAATAATGGCTCGCACCTTACCTTTAACGGTCAAGCTTTCAACAACATATTGGGCAACCAGTTCAACGTCAATATCGATCAACGGCCGGATGTTGAACCTACGGAATACGATGAGGTATGGGCTTTCACTGTGGTGTATATTCAGGAGCTGAAAATGAAAATGATAGTATGAACCCGTGAAGAAAGGGGACCTCCATCTTTTGAAAGAGCTTCATCGTGGTGATATCTTGGCCTGCGGTCACTCACCCAGGTGGTGCAAATGTGATGCACGTCGTACAGCCCAGGGAACAATCTACAGTGTCGAATTACCAGAGCTCGAGTGGAAAATCAAGTTCACTGCCATAGAATACAAAGGCCCGGAGGCACGAGAGGTCTGGGAGGCAGATTTCCGTCACTTTTCACAAAACAGGCTCGTTACTGCCTTCCCCACCCACCAACTTCCACTGACAACCAGTTAGATCCCCGCATGCATGGCAGCTCTACGGCCTGAATCGATCCACCGTCCCATTTTTGATCTTCCACGACGGTAAGTCTTCCTCCCTCTTCAGCAATGCTGTACACTGATCAAGTTGGCGCGATAGAGCTTGTTCCTCTTGGGCATTTCTACAAAAACTCGTTTTGGGGGGATATCTTTGTTAATTGGTTGATAGTGCGTCCTAAACTTGGTGTTTCTTGTACCTGCAAAGCTAATGAGCTCTTCTTTAGTATGAATTGGGTTGCTCTGCCTCGGAGATATGGTTAAATGCAAGAGGGGGTCTGATCAAGGGACCCGATGGGCCTGGTTTTTTCGTTAACTATGCTGAAACCATCAATGGAATTCCTATCACATCCTCAGCGAAGATGCTACAAGACGACATCTCCTTTCAATTCTTCCAGAGATTCCCTTCAACGGCGCTGGACCATCTCATTGTGGAATATGCACGGTGTTGTTTCTCAAGTTCACCGCCCAACCTCCCTGAAACCTTCGATGGGCTCCGCTTTGATACTGTCTACTCTCCTTCCCTAGGGGCTGTTGCAAGGTGCCGGGATGGTGGGGTGTTGTGGGAAATGCAGGAAGGGAAGAGTTTGGTGGATAAAACGGTATTGAATGATGGGCTGATTCGGTGAGTAAGCGTGGGCATAATGGTTCAGTTTTGGGTGCTGATTTCTAAAGTTTTAAGCTAGACGGTCCAGATGTCAATGCTTGTTTTTGCCTTGATCGGGAAAAGTTTCAGAGGAGTTGGTTGTCACAAAGCTCAAGGATTATTGATGCCTGCAGGATGAGGATCAACCAGACGCGGCAAACACACTTGGCGCTACGTCACATGTCCTCCTCTGATGCGGCACACTCGATCAGCATCCGTCATTTTTTTGAGGGCTGCCCGGCGCGAAGCGCCCAGCCCCGCCGAGGTGAGCCCGTCGCACAAGCTGCTGAGGGTTAGCGACCGTCGCTTGCGACGGTCCTAACCCTCGGTAGCTAGCGACGGGCGAGCCTCCGGCGGGGCGGTTAGGGGTTAGGCATTGGGGTTCGGCGTTAGGGGTTCAGTGTTAGCGGTTAGGCGTTCGGGGTTCGGTGTTGGGGGTTCGGCGTTCGGGGTTCTGGTTAGGGGTTAGGGCAGTTGGGGTTAGGGGGTAGGATATATTTTCGTTGAGGTTTTGGGAGTGTGCCGTTTCAGAGGCTTGTCTTGGGCTTGTCATACGATTTTGCCTCCGAGTGTGTTTGCCGCGTTCTGTATATCCTCCTGCAGGATGTCGGGAATGGAGGAACAATGCTGTATGTCCTCCCATTTACCATGTCGACGATTGAACTCATCATTCTTCGTTTGCATAGACGTGGTTTACTTATACCCTCAACTCATTCTTGAATCAACAACATCAAGATACCTGAATCAACAAAGACTCTTACAATTAGAAACACCCCCACCCATCTACCTCTTCATCTACCCTTTCCCTATGACGTTGGCCGAAATCAGGGCATGGGGAAAACCCAGAACCCACTTTTGGTCTCTTGATGAGAACGGGCAATCTGATATGACGGAGGAGGAATCGAGGCGATGGGGAATCCCGGAGCTGAAAGCAAATGTATACCTTTCAGCGATATACGAGTGGACATGGCCAAGCTATGTCTACACTGCCATCCGCAACTGGCAAGTCGCTCGTGGCTTTGACCCTGTCACTACCGATTATGCTCAAAGTTTGGGATATCCAGTGTTTGATATCCTCATCGATAACGAGACAATGGCAAGTCGGTTCAAAGAAGGCCATGGTAAGTCCAACAATCTCCCCGCAGTCGTTGGTACATTGTTAATTTACAATTCACAGAAAATTCATCTACACCCGACAAGCAGAGTGTGCCGGAAGAACTTGATACACCTCCGGCAGTTGAAGGTCAGTATTTCGTTTAATGTTCTCTGACAATTCCACCATCTCACTCCACAGAAACAGTCACGATCTCTCAGCCTCCGCTGACCACATCCACACCAAAGCCTTCACGGATCCCCGTGGCGATACCACATTCCAAGGTCAAGCTTAGTGATTGTACTTCGCTGCACGGTCGCCTCTCAGTTTCTCGACAGAAGCAATCTTACCTTGTCGGCGAGGTCAGCCGTTCGCAGATTCCTATACCGACATGGCGAGCTCAGGGTAAGAGTTGGAGAAGCGCATTGGATGGAGGTGCCCTTGATGATTCACGCGCACAACTTGGGCGCTGAGAAGATGCCGAAGACGCAGCCAAAGATACAGACGAAAAGCACGAGAAACAAGATGTGATTGTTGATAGTAAGTGAACCGGCAAGCGTTAAGGGCATCGCGCTGATCATCTGCAGGTACTCTTGTTCTATGTGATTCCTTGAACAGTACGCAGTGCGTACTTTTCATGTCCAAGGATGTGTTATTCTATGTCTTTGTTGCTATGCTTGTGGTTTTATGTAGTGCTACAATACACGGAAGTACTCGAGTACGCGCTCTATGTAACATAGCGATTTCCTGAATCTGCGGCGATGAATATATAGTCACGTTCCCTGAACCGTGCGCGCGTGGATGATACCTAGAGAAGTAGCACGTCAGCCAAAGGACGAGATGTAAACGAGACAGAAACGAGAACTGTCACTGATCAAGTAGAGACGTTGATTGGACGTTGACCTTCTTGGTGGATGACCCATTTCTGCTTCCTGAGGCCAGTGATATACTTGAAAGCAGCATTGACACTGGCCACCAGCAGCGCGTTGAAAGGTCCGGTTGAATGTCATTTATAGAGATAAACCATTTTGATAGATTCATTTGCTGTCTCTCTAACTGCGCCGACTTGCCCGCATACTCCCGTCCGAAAGAGAGCAGAACAAACATGCCATCCGAAGTCATGGCCAGTTCAACATCGACTTCGTAGAGGTATAATGTGCACTGTGAATGAGCTAACTCAGCGATTCTGAACACTACTCGCGCCTGGACCTCGAGTTTTGCGAGCTCATACCTTTCATGGTTGTCTGCCATAGCCCAAGACACTGCATAACATCGTTTTACACATTATAACAGGATACAGATTTAGGCATAAATGAACATCCGTGCCAGCGACAACAACCAACCACGGAACAAAGTGCTCAACCCCTCCTCTCGTACAATCGTACCAAGGCAATGAACCAGGCCTATATATGGTTCAGCAATATTTCGATCCCCTCGATACCTATAGACAGGTCAGACGGAACTCCAGCAAGATTAGAGGTAGAACATACACGATAGGGTCCTCTTCTTCCCTGCAATACATCGGTACCCCGGATTCTTCCGCCTCCTGAACATCCCAACGTCTTCGCGGGACCTGCTCCTGCTCCTCGCCGACGTATTGCGTAGGACACTGCCCCGCCATCGCAAGCCTCGTGTTAGCCACGTACAGTGGGACACACAAGAGTTTGGATCCAATGGTAACGGCTAGCTGTGCAAGAAGTATATCCATGGCATTGGTCTTCATGTTGAGATGGGGGTACATCAGCCTCCCGGAGAGATTCGTCAGACCGACTGGAACCACAGTCTGTAAAACGAATCCTAGGAAAAGACCAGGAATGGTGTACAATTTCCATGGATGTCGACGTTCAGTGGGAGACAGTAGGAGTTTCAGTGAGAGGATGGGCTTGCGATAGGATAGAATGTATTTGGTAGTGGTCGCTCTGAATGGATAATCGTGTTCGATAAGTAGACATCTCATAAAGGCAGCGGAGGTCACTTACCGTACTATGAGAACGTGAAATGGCAAGCCAACGAAGATTGGGGAAACGAGCAGGAGGGGAAGGTACTGTGCAGGGAAACTTGGTGATGCCATGTAAAATAGGACCTGGGGCTTCGTGATTGTGATTGCCCTGGCTTGATCTGTCGGTATAAAGGCACATATAACCACGACGACGAATGCGAGTAGCCACTCAAGCGCGCGGGGAACTGGAGTTGTGTTTAAATACACGGTAATTAGTGTGGAAAGGGACATGATGCTTCACCGAGCCCTTTTGATATAATCCCCAGCAGACCCTATCAAGAGATGTGGAAAAGCCACGAAAGTGTGTAGCTTGGATCTCACTTCGATTTGATACACTCTTCGCATTAAGGAGTAATATCTATACTTCTGAGAGCGACCTAAAAAGTGAATCTGGCATGAAACAATGGGGAAACGCCTATGATTGGGTCCGGCTCACCAGTAAGTGTAACTTCGGTACGGGACTGGGTTTGATAGATCGGAGAGTAGACTGCCCTGTAGCGAGTCAGGACGCCAGCAAACGGACTTGCAATAAAAGCGATTGCAGGGAGGAGAGTAAGATACAAGATTTGTGGAAAGGTCGATGTCATGATGTCCGGGGTACTGGGAAGATGGTTGGGTCGTCGAGTAGTTTTTATTTATATGCACTCCCAATAAGGCTGTAGATTTGCTGTAGATTATTATCATTGGTGCAAAGCATTTCGTGCTAGCACTGCGCTGCGCATCCCTTGATTCAATAGGATGCAAACTCACGTTGTTGAAGGCAACCGGGATCTTATTTGATGCCTCTCACGAGCCCCTTTGTTTCGAGTCCAATGCTATCTGCGGATTTAAATCAGAAATCCATGCTTAGAGCCCGTCGAACTGTCATGAAATCGGCCTTGGATTGAGGCAAAACTTTTTATCCAAGTAGGAAAGGAAATGAAGGTCCGACGTACCAACTTTGGAGCTTGATAAAGGTCTTCCAACGTAGTTCGAGCTTAATAATGACTTGGGAAGTATGAAGTTTGCCGCGAAGAAAAGACGTGTTTTTCTTGACCGAGAGGCTCAGACCAAGAGGATTTTCGGCAGGAGCTCCGACGTGTTTTGATTTCCCACGTTCCTCTTCCCTCTCAATGCACTCATGACGATAATCCTTCCTTCCTTCCTCTGATCAACGAACGAGTTCCTTTGGTGCTTTCACACCTAGAAATGCTCTCGAATGCTTGGATAGTGGTGTCGCGAGTCTTACCTGGACAGAACTGGGTTTAGTGGGTTCAGGTTGGAAAGGTGGAAACAAAGTGGAAAGGCATTTTTATGAGACTGGCGAAGTATTATTTCGGTGTGTCTCAATTTTTTTGTTGCTGTCAGACTGATAGCTTATGCATTCTATGATAGTCCAAACTACCCGTTGGAATGAACATATTTGTATGGAATCGCGCGCCTCTGTTGTCCTAAAGAAGACATATCTTAGACGCCAATATTGTCTCCTCCATCAACTGTGACGCCAGCACCGGGGGCCCAATTCAGTCAGAGGACACGTCCCACTTTCACTTCTTTCACGTTTCTTCCCGGAAGAGTCGACTCGGTGCTTATGGCTTTCAACAACCCGAGTCACTTCGCCGTTCATGGAGGGGCTCACAACGTCGTGCATGGCAATCAGATTATCGTAAATGAGGCCAAAGGCCTCGGTGAGTATACCAATTTTCTGCTACCTAAACTCCTTCGCTGACTGATGTGCTGCTGCAGATAATGTCCTTCACTTACTTGCAGCACGCGCTACTGTCAATGCAACCCGTGACGCAGAAAAACGCTATCCACCGCCGAACTGTCATCCCAATACTCGAGTGAGAGTCCTGGACATTCTAGGTAGCTGGATTAGGAGCAAAGATACTGAGACCAGAGTGTTTTGGGTTCATGGCTCGGCTGGGGTAGGAAAGACAGCGATTGCCCAGACATTGTCGGAGATATACGATAGTCGGCTCGTTGCCGTCTTCTTCTTTTCGAGGAACGACTCGACTCGGGACAAACTTGAACCACTGGTCGCCACTATTGCCTTTCAATGCTGCACCTCGGACCTTCTCAAAGATGCCATCGGCCCCTTCATCCTCGACGCCATTCAATCGAATCCCAACATCTTCCAGACCACTTCGGAAAATCAATTTCGGAGGTTAGTCTTGGAACCATTTGCCAAGGCGAAAGCAACCCAGCCACATTTGAATCTTCCAGATATCATCGTAATCGACGGACTGGATGAGTGTGTAGATCTTTCGTCTCAAGGAAGGCTTGTGGAGATCATCGATATTGCGATTGCATTCCCCACACCGGCTCCCTTCAAATTCCTTCTCTGCAGTCGACCGGAGCCGCAGATCCGCACTGCCATCGACAACGCAGCTTTCATGCCATCCCTCGAGCGAATGCCGATCTCGGACACAACAGTCCGGTTTCAGAGCCATTTCTCGGAATCGGACCTCGATATCGAGAGGTATTTCCTCGACAAATTCTCCGAGCTTCGACAAAAGTATCGTGTTGTGCTACGAGAAGAAGGGCAACCATGGCCTACCGAAAATGATATTAGGAATCTTGTTTGGAGGGCTAGCGGACAGTTCATCTTCGCTGTTACTGTCATGAAATACATTGATACCATGGACGAACGGCCACAGGATCGTTTGGCTACGATTCTCAACACTGAACCAAGTGATATCACGGAGTCTCCATACCCGGCCTTAGACGCGCTCTATCGACAAATTCTGTCGACATGCCGCCATTGGCAAAGGGTTCAACCAATTCTGAGGCTACTGGTTGTTGGTCACGTGACTCTCGCAGAGCCACTTCCTCAGATTCGTTGGTATTCACCATCGGTGATCGCCAACATATTCAGGCTCAAGAATGGGGAAGTCGAGACGCTTCTATCTAGGCTGCACTCAGTATTATTCATACCCGAGGATGGAGATACCGACCTACGCATTCTGCACGCTTCCTTTACCGAGTTCCTTTTGGACCAAACCCGTTCGAGAGAGTTCTACAGTCCCGGATACTCTCAAAAAGAGTATTACGACCACGCTACCGTGCTCTTTCTCCGTACACTTACCTCCTTCACGGCACTGTACCCCCCGCATCACACATCGAATCAATCATTCAGTACTATGCTTGTTCGCTGGTTAGACAAAATCGATGATATTGGCTCTGATACTCTACCGGACCTCTCAACTAGACACTGGGCCGGCTGCTGTCGCGGGGTTGCCTCTCCGAGTGCCAACATGGTAGCTGAATTGAATGCGTTCGATCCTTATTCGGTTGCTACCCTAATGATCGAGATGAACATTCTGAACAAGTTTTGCGACTGGAAAGAGTGTCTTGAATGGGCCAAGGTCAGTAAATGTCTACATGATGGAAACAATGCAGAATTAGCTGATCAGTCTGGAAAACAGTCACTCGAAGATAAGGCTCCTCAGTCTTTTATCGAGAAGATGGATCTGTTTCTCCAGGGATGTTTCATCTGTTTGAAGAAAGACAGCTTGCGACGCTGCGCCATCAGAGATGCCTTTGATATGGAGTCTATGTTGGCCAGTTCCAGGGACCGCAGCCGGTCTGAGCATGATGCGAAAATCAGCTTGGTTGATCTCATTATCGACAAGGAATACGAGCACTTATGGTCTGAGCATGTCCGATGCTGGGATTATCGTCCAGTGTTACTTCCTCTAACATCGAACCCCGCGGAAATCCTTCCACCGGACTGGTTCACGGTTCGCGTCACGAAAGCCAACGGTAGCATGCTGAATAGAGTGGTATTTGATGGGTACGAGTCTTTGGATGAGGACGGGCAGCGGATACTCGAAAACGATCTCTTAGAGGACACTTTTGAGAGTGTTAGTCGAACTTTGGTGAAGGTGAAGGGCATATCACTTGGTGATTGACTTGAAGACTAATCATGCCCAGGAAGAAGACTTGGCCCAATTTAAGACCCTGGTTTACCAACGCCGGTATCTACTGGGAGGGTTGGGAAGAGATGAACGTTTAGATCAGAATTGAAGCTCTGATCCTCAATATCATCGCTAAACGGCCAGCTCCCGGGACCCGAATACCTGAACCACTACGTTTCTCACGCGGCGTACGATATTTTGTCAAGACTGCGCACATACTGCGTTCATACATTCATCCGTGTTCAGTAATAGTGGCTGCTCACTAGTCAAGTGTACACAGGCGGCGCAGTGATGGACATCGGAGACATATCAAGTATCAGGCGATTCCAATTATTGACGGATGTTATCCGTCGCTCGTGTGAGTATGTGCTCCCTGCGCCTATTTTCGAGACACTGATTCTAATAATCGGGCAGCCAGGCCCGTTGAGAGTCGGCTTGTTTCTGGGCAACAATCTGTTGACATAATGGCCAGGTCATCACTATTGCCCCAGTATAAAAACCTGCGGTCATCCAACGATGCAAACCAGCCCCTTACCATGAAACATCAACTTCTTACCATCACATCCCTTTCGCTGCTCGGTGCAAAATTTGTCTATGGCACATCTACAGCAGCATGCAATGCTCTACAAAGCGCACTCCCCGGCCGTGTCTTCTTCCCAGGTGTGTTGTCTTTGTTCGCGCATCTAAACCTCACGGTTCACAACTTCCCAGGTTCGGAGGAATATACAAGTGACAACAAGCATTGGACGCAGATCGCTTCTCAAAACTCGACTTGCTCAGTGCAACCAGAATCGCCC
Source organism: Paramarasmius palmivorus (assembly GCA_037176845.1). Classification (NCBI taxonomy): domain Eukaryota; kingdom Fungi; phylum Basidiomycota; class Agaricomycetes; order Agaricales; family Marasmiaceae; genus Paramarasmius; species Paramarasmius palmivorus. Next base: position 63,258 of record JAYKXP010000190.1, on the reverse strand, counting down.
GATGATGTTGCTGTCATCGTACGTGTTCTTTTTCAGTATACCGATGACTGCAGCTGACATGGTTAAAGCTCCGCGCTGTGGCTTCTGGCGATACCCAGTCTCCTTTTGGTGTAAGTCTTTTACTTCTACGCTAGAACGTCCTGCTGATAACAACGTAGGTCAAGGGCGGAGGACATACATCTAATGCCGGGTTCAGCTCAACTCCGGGCGTCCAGATCTCAATGTCGAGATTCAACAGCGTGGAATACAACGAAAATCAATCGACGGCGAAGATTGGTGCCGGTCTGACTTGGGGTGAGGTTTTTGCGGCTTTGGAACCCCACGGTGTGAAAGCGGTTGGAGGGAGAGTTCCTAATGTCGGTACGAATTTATGTTTTTGCTGAAAGAGAAATGTCGTTTACCAGGCTTTTGAAAGGTGTTGCTGGTTTCGTGTTAGGCGGGGGTTATAGTTATTTCACTGACCAGTATGGTCTTGCCATTGACACTGTGGTCGCTTACGACCTTGTCTTGCCCAATGGGACGTTCATAGAAGTGAAGGAGCAAAGTAGCCCCGATCTATTCTTCGCTCTTAAAGTGCGTGCTTGTGATTGTCCGATGCTTGATGCTGACTCAACGCTCTCTAGGGCGGTTTCAACAACTTCGGGATCGTAACGTCGTTTACATTGAATGTATTCCCACAGACGGATGTTTGGGTGAGCATCCTGTTGCCTATACATTGCATGCACTAACAATGTTTTTCTAGGGCGGTACAGTTGTTTATCCGCTCAACGCCAGCGATGCCGTTCACAGGGCTACCGAGAACTTCAGTTTTAACAACACAGACTTGAAAGCGGTCGCTCTTACTCTCTACACTGCTACGAGCTTCAATCAGGTACTCTTCAATATTGTAATATGACGCGCCTTACTGATAGTGCTCTAGACCACTCTATTGGTAAACCTATTTTATGATGGGCCAACACCACCCAGTGGTGTCTTTGACGAGTTCCTCAACGTACCTGGCGCTGTTGTGACTTTATCTCGCACTATGGGCCTAACAGAAGCCGTAGACACTCTCAGCGGTGGCATTGGATCCTTGAACCCGCCACGGTATGTTCCTGATGTACCCCTTTAATTCACTTTCACTGAGATGAAATCCAAAAGCGATTTCCGCGACGTCATCCCCGTTTCACGCTACACTGTCGGCATCCTTGACGAGATGAAAGCACAGCTTGAGAAAGTCATCTCTGACGCTGCAGCCAACAATCGTGTCTTTGAAATGCTCGGCGTGATATCTGAGCCATTCGCACAGCCGAATGCTCATAGCACGGATTCTGCGTACCCAAATCCTCCAGGCAGGTTTGTATGTCCGACCGGAGTAGAGGGATACTGGCCCGATTCCGCGGATGACGATTTCTTCTTTAATGCCATTAGCGAAGCAAAACAGGCGATCCAAGCTCGTGCTATCGCAGAAGAGCAGAGTTTTGCGGATGACATCATCTACAATAACTATGCTCCGGCTGATACGCCTTTGGAGTTGTTGTACGGCGATAACTTGGAGAGGCTAAGAGAGATCAAACGGCGCGTTGATCCCCAAAATGTAATGGGATTGGCTGGTGGCTTCAAGTTCGAGTAGGGAGTCAATCATACATACATTACTTTCTTTCCTCTAACGGACCCTTCCTTACCACTCTCTTACGCGTTTTAATATCTTATCTAGTCCTTAAAGTTTTCGCTCTTTATTTGAAAGTCTGTCCCTACGATATCAGAAGAGTTGTCTCTGAGTCTCTACAAGTGGCACTTCAGAGACCCCACTTTGACATCTCCAGCCAGCTGCCCTGTGGGAACTTGAACACGTGCAAAGGACACCCAAACACGGGTTCCTCATCACCGCCAGTACTTCAACTTCAAGCTTCAGTGCCCAGATATTCCTGCTATAGCACTGTTCATGCAGGTCAAATACCAGCTATATTTGCACTTTATATTCATGGCATTGACTCTATACCTTCAGATCTAAACAACAATCCTGTCGACAGCTCAAATTTACGAATTACGATTTCGATTGTTCACGCTGATCCTCTAGGCATATCCTACCCTTCAATACCAGAGTATCCTGTACTCTAGCTGGGAATTGGAGTAGAGGAGACATTTTGTATTGATCGAGCAATCACCCCGTGCATCCGGTAAGTTCTTTATCTTGAGCAAGATTTCTAGTTGACAGGTCGCGATTCCTAGCAACAAAAGAGCGAACATGTCCCAATTAGCCTCATGTAATGAGCATGATGCTTTTTTGAGCTATTCTGTAGCCTCAGCCCTCGCTCTGATTGGGCAGGCCGCTCACGAAAGTTCTCTGCTTCCGCTGATAGAGAGGATACCCACGGAGATTCTCGACACGATTTTCACATTCATCCACGAATCTGCCGAATATTCCTTAAGTATGTACCACTCGGATCCCTATTCGCTATTCCTCCCGCTATCCCAAGTGTGCTCTCGTTGGCGAAGGACGATTCGTTCACGGCCTAATCTATGGGCATCCATTTGTATTGACGCAAACTGTGTCCGTGGGGAGATTCGACACATCGTGAAGGTTCACCTCGAGAATGCAGGCTCGCAGCCACTGCGGATCAGACTTGTCGCCCACAGTAGTCAGTTTCCACCAAGCACCACCTTTGGTAGCGATGTTCTGCGCATGATCGTTCCGGAATTACGGAGATGCGAAGAACTCGCATTCCATGGGGAATGGGAAGAGCTTGCCCAAGTCGCGCCTATACAACGTTCCTTCGCTTTTCCTCATCTACGCTCCTTAGATTCGGATACTTGCTTGAGTGCACTAATAGACGGAATCGGACTGGTACCTCCAACCTTTCTATGGTTTTCGCGTGCCCTGAAGACCGCACCGAAGCTCGCAAAGGTCAACATAGCCGGCATCGTCTCCCTAGCGGTTCTTCCTTGTTACCAGCTCACGACCGTTTGCGGAAGCGAACTGGAAGTTGCTCAAGTTGCCCGTATCCTCCGGTCCTGCCCCAATTTGCAGAACCTGGAGGTAGTGTTCCTTCTAGCCGGCCCAGATCCATCACCGAATGTTATCGTACATTCGTCGCTGCAAGAGCTCACGATACACATCGACGCGGATTGGCTCGTCGAAGTCGTTAGCCCACTTGCGCGATTTTCGTTTCCCGCATTACAAACGTTCACGTTGAACATGGAGACCAGCGGTCTGATCTTTACAGATCCTACCTCAGCTGTCATTACAATTATTCGATGCTTTTCTGCATCGTTGCGGAAATTGATGCTGGTAGCAGGGTCTCTGAACATGCGTCGAACATTCTTCACAGACATTCTTCACGTCTGTCCCAATTTGCATCGTTTTGCGGTCGAGGTCGACGCTGTATACTCGGAGGATGACAGTGGATCAGAATATATCCTTCATCTCATCCAAAGCCTCACAATCACGGACACATCCCAAGCTTTCCTAGCCCCCAAGCTCACAGAACTTGGTGTGCGCGAGTACGGATCCCGGATGACGGCCGATTATGCCACTGCTTTTTTGAACATGGTCGAGTCTAGGAGTGCGGGGATTGGGGTTACCAGGTTGACGGATGCAGAGCTCAAGTACACACGTCGAGAGTTCGCTCAACCTGGGTTGGACTACACCGATAGCTGTATCTCTGATTCCTCGATTGTGGAGAGGGTCAAACTACTCTCTCGGAAGGAAATACACTGCGAAATTGGCGCTATACGAGATTAATCGTGCCTTGACCACATTCTTGTCCCATGTTGTATTGTACTTAGCACACTACGATACATTGTATGCATATTTTGTTTCACCACGGTATGGAAAGGGCTTGTAGAATACTTGTAAAGGTCGGATACATGATGGTTGCAGTGGGTTCATACAGCTGTATATGAAAATCTGTGAATGCGAAATGATGCTAGGTCGACGCGACTTGCTCTCTCCCATCATGAAACATTCACTGCTCCTCCTACATGGGTTATTGAACACACCAATTTGCAGCTGTAGGCTTTGTACCCAGCCGTTCGAGACATCGACACGAGTTTCCTCGTCGAGATATTCAAGACAACTCTTGGGAAACGGCAGCCTTTTCGTCGAAGCACTTTAAAGGTTACAAACGAGGGGATGTTCAGGCATATTCCTGGAGGTTGCGGGTAAAAATAGAGCCTTTATTTTGGTTGTAGGTGGGTTATTCGCGGTTCTCTTTAATACATGTACCGAAGCAGACATCCCACTTCAGCTTCAGTTCTGGCTATTTATCGAATGTCTGGTTTTCATTCGACAGGAATGCCGCAGTATCAACTACTTCGAATCTGCACTGCCCACATTCTACATGTTCGAGAACGGAGAAGATCACCAAAACATTTCTTGTTCTTCATTCTGTGTGCTGCTCATGACCCTGACGAACTTCTTTACTTTCAGACTCTGTTTATGGAAGGTTTCAGCCCCTCATCGAGTTCGTTTTTCGTGTGTGCACCTGCAAGTCGCCGGGTGACAGTCTCAGCCTACTCAAATGTCTCGAGAATTCAGCCTGAATTCCAGCTCCGGTTGACTAGTCTCTAATCGAAATCAACAATCGACGTGAAAGGTTTCACCTGCCCTCGATTTCTAACCGGTCTTTCCTCAAACCATGCACAAGATCCTAGCGCGCGACTTTGGGTATAAAAACCAGCCATTCAAGACCAACAATCTCCAGTCAACGACTCGGTTCAGTCCTCAAGCCCATTCGTACATCAGACATCATGCAACTCAAAGCCCTCTCTCTCCTTGTCGCTCTCATCCCCACTGTTATCGTCGTAGCAGGCCCTGTTCCCCAGTGCGGTTGTCCACCTACCACTACCAACCCACCATCTCCACCACCTACGCATACCACCCCGCCTCCACCGCCTCCTCCACCTCCTACGCACACCACTACCAACCCACCACCACCTCCCACTCATACACCTACACCTCCACCCCCGCCACCTAGCGGTCCTGTGTGTAGCAGTGGCGGCAAGGCGTACTGCTGCAACGGCGGCATTGCAAACTGCTTGTTGAGTGATACTTGGTATGTCTCTGTTATCACTCTGGGAAACTCTAGATTGATTTTTTCGTTTACAGTAACTCTGGAGACGTGTATTGCTGCAAGAACGAGAACAACCAGAGTACGTTTGGTTTATCATCTTCATTCGGAAGTATTGCTGACTTGTAAAATTTCAGACGGCGTGATCAACGTCAACGCAGGAAATTGTCAACAGGCTGACCTCGGTGGGGCGACTGGTACTATTACTGGGCTGTTATCTGGTGTTGTTGGAGGCGTTGAAGGGCTTGTAGACGGCCTTTTGTAAACTCGGAAGCGGACATTGGCTTTATGTACATGTCTTGTGTTTTTGTAACGAATTGTCATGATCAATCTCAGTTTACATGTTCTCATTTCTATGACTGCACAAATCCTTGAGAAGAGACGGAGTCAGACTCGTGGATGGAGCCGACAGAAATGCCGGCGGCACTTGTCTCTCTGGCTTACTCTCTTCTTCCATCGTGCCCGTTGCCAGCGATAAAAACTCTGGCTCTATCCCTCGTTCCTTTCCTCAACCTCCAAGCAGGTCTCATATCTTGAGGAAATACACCAAACTAGCGCTGCAGACTCTTACTCGCTCGGCATAGAGTAAGTATCCTGCCAACAAACCCGTAGCCAGCTCACCATTGATTCCGATTAGCCACTCTCAAACTGGTGCTCGTAGGCGAAATATATCCTTTGAATACCAGTCCTCTTACTGGGGATTGAAGCAGAAGAGACATACTGAATTCGACCAATCCACGTGTATCCGGTAAGTCCTGTACCCCGAGCAAGTTCATGGAAACCTAGCTGACAGCCCTCAATTCCCAGCAGCAAAAGACTGAACATGCCCCAGACAGCGCTTTTTAACGAAGACGACGCTTCTGTGGATGGTCCGATGCACTCAGCCCTCGCTCTGACTGGACAGGTCGCTCAAGAACGTTCCCTGCTTCCACCGATAGAGACGATACCCACGGAGATTCTCGACACGATTTTCAGAATCGTTCACGAATCTTCCAAATATTCCTTGACTATGTCCTTGTTGAATATTTGTTCGATATCCCTTCCGCTATCCCAAGTGTGCGCTCATTGGAGAAGAACGATCCGTTCGCGGCCCAGTCTGTGGGCATCTATCTATATTGACACAGCTCATGTCCATGGGAAGGCTCGACACATCGTGAAGGTTCACCTTGAAAATGCAGGCTTGCACCCATTACGCATAAAGCTTCTTGCCGAGCCTACTGCGTTGAGATCAACCTTTGCCATCGATCTTCTGAGCATGATCATTCCGGAATTACAGAGATGCGGAGACTTTACATTTTATGGGGACTGGTCAGCGCTTGCTAAGACCGCACAATGTGATGAATCCTTTGCCTTTCCTCACCTACACACCTTAATCACGGATGCTTCATTGACTGCACTGTTCCTGGAAACTCCTGCCTTTCATGGGTTCTCGCGCGCCCTGAAGAACGCACCGAAGCTAGCGACGGTGGGATCACCCACATTTGTCGCCCCAGAAGTTCTTCCCTGCCACCAGCTCACGACCGTTCGTAGCCATAAATTGAAAATTACCGAAATGGCCGATCTCCTCCGGTTCTGCCCAAATTTGAAGAACTTGGAGGTGGCATCACTTGAAGATGGTTCTCCACCACCGAATGTTGTCGTTCATTCGTCACTGCGAGAACTTACAATACGCGCGAATTGGCTTGTCCGGATCGTGAGCTCACTTGCGCAATTTTCGTTACCCGCATTACAAATATTCACGTTGGACATTTCGTACGACGAAAATATGGACCTTACGGGTCTTACTTCAGCTGTCAATGCAGCTATCCAATGCTTTTCTGCATCGTTGCAGAAATTGGTGCTGATAGCAGGGCCTCAGAGTATGCACCGAACATTATGCAGGGACATTCTTCAAATTTGTCCTAATTTGCATCATTTTGCGATCGCGGTATACTCGGAGGACGACAATGAATCAGAATATATCCTCCATCTCATTCAAAGCCTCACAATCACGGACACATCCCAAGTTTTCCTGGCCCCCAAGCTAACGGAACTTCGTCTGCTCGAGTACGACTCACCCATAACACCCGAGTATGCCACTGCGTTCTTGGATATGGTCGAGTCTAGGAATGCGGGGATCGGAGTTACCAGGTTGACGCATGCAGAGCTCAAGCACACAATTGAATGGGCTGCTCAACCATTTTTAGATGCCTCGATTGCGGAGAGGATCAAACAACTCTCTCGGAAGGGAATACGGTGCGCAATTAGTACTATATGACAATAATTATATCTTGGTCATTTCCCCTCCAATAGTAAGTAATTTCCTGTAGTATTTTGAACTGTAACTACGACGGGAAATAGCACATGTACATATACTGTATACATCTTGACTCTGACAGAACTGCCTCTCCACAGAGCATGGCAATTGAGGCGCCTACAATCCAATCTAGCCTAAGTAAATACCTGGAGCGTCCTGTTATAAAGGATTGCTTCAAGACTAATCTAGCCGATCCTTCACGTCCCTACTACCCTTTGTTCAGGACCAGACAACAAGTCCCCGAAATCCCATTAGTGGGTGAGATAAACAGGTTATCGTTCGAAGGTTTATCTTGCCCTGGAACACGCAATCACGGTTCCCGTGAGCGCTCAGACATTGGTTAGTGGTGTCGAGGTCGAGGTTGGTAGTATTCCGAGTACCCTGCAGTGAATTTGTAGTGTATCAACGAACGCCTGTTACCGTTTCGACGTCGAATACAGTACCGCTGCGTACCCACAATGAGAGGAATCGATGCTTCTTGATGCAACTTACCTCGCGTGCTGGATCCCAGTATCTGGCGACGAGGAAGTGGTGGTATTGGTCTGAGTCACGTCGACGCGACCTTGCTCTCTCCCTTCACCGCACCTTCAACACACAGGTTCGCAGCGACAGGCCTCAAACTCAGAGCTCAGCTTTTTGAGATACAACGGTCATTTCAGCTCAACGTTCCGCTTTGGTTACTCCTCGAATGTCTGGTACTCAATGATACAGTCTCGGCTAGCTTGAATCTAAAGAGGGATATTTGCCGGTTCAAGAATGAGAAAGATCGTCAAAACATTGCTCATTCTTCATTCTGTATACTGCGGTGCGTTATTGGAGAGAATGGTTTACATTTGGGACCCTGACGCACTGTCTCCAGTTTCAGCCCCTCATCAAGTTCGGTCTTCATACTCGCACTTGAAAGACTCTGGAATTCAGCCTGAATTCCAGCACTGGTCTCTGTTCCACATCTCAGTCAACAATCGAAATGAACACCCTGAAGTCTTACGATTTCTAGCTTGACTTTTTTCGAATCATGCACAAGATCCTAGCACGCGAATTCGGGTATAAAAACCAACCATTCAAGACCAGAAATCTCCAGTCAACGACTCGGTTTAGTCCTCAAGTCCACTCGCACATCAGACATTATGCACTTCAAGGTTCTCTCTCTTCTCGTCGCTCTCGCTCTGCCTACTGCCGTCGTCGTAGCAGGTCCAGTTCCCCAATGCACCTGCCCGCCTCCTACGCATACCACACCACCACCACCGCCGCCTCCTCCCCCTACTCACACCACTACCAACCCGCCACCACCACCTCCTACTAACACACCTACTCCCCCGCCTCCACCACCTAGCGGTCCTGTGTGTAGCAGTGGAGGCAAGGCGTACTGCTGTAACGGCGGGATTGCAAATTGCTTGTTGAGTGATACTTGGTGCGTTTCTCTCATACTCCAGAGGAACGCGCGAGATTGATTGTTCTTTCCTCACAGTAACTCTGGCGACGTTTACTGCTGTAAGAATGATAACAACCAAAGTACGTTTAGTTTATTGCTTTCGTGCGAGTATGCGCTGACTTGTGGAATTTCAGACGGCGTGATCAATGTCAACGCGGACAACTGTCAACAGGCTAATCTTGGAGGACTAACTGGTACCATTACTGGCCTGTTATCTGGAGTCCTCGGAGGTGTTGAAGGTGCCGGAAGCGTTGCAAATGTCGCAAATGTTGCGAATGTAGTTGGAGGCGCTGGAAATGTCGCAGGCGTTTTAGGAGGTGCTGAAAGTGTTGCTGGAGGTGCTGGCGGTGTTGGTGGTGTTCTTGGCGATGTTGGAAATGCTGCAAATGTTGCAAGCGCTCCAAATCTTGGAAATGTTGGAAATTCAAATGTCGGAGGTATTGTTGGAAATGTTGTAGGCGCCGGTGGTGCTCTTGGAGGCGTTGGAAGCGTTGGAGGTCTCTTGTAAGCTTGTAGCGACCTTTTTGTGGACATTGTATTCTTTTCTGCGCTTCTGTAGAATTTTTGTAACACTCGATCTGTAAAGTAACCATGTACAATCATAACGAAGTAACGATTTTTCAACGTCCTTTTTTCGATATCCTTGTTCTTCCTAAACCACGCTTCATCGTGCGCACATCCCCCCAAAACTCCCAGGCCTGATAAAGTATGCACTATCGCCTGCTAGAAGTATCCAACAGACTCACATCAAGCAAGCAAGCCGGCGAACGACGCCAGTCGAGTCTGCAGGCCCTGGCTAGGGATGTGGGAACTTGAGTTCAAACACGTGTAAAGTTGGGTTGTCGTACCGTCACTGCCCACAGACACTATTGTTATAGCACTACCTATATAGGTAAAACTTCAGCTATGGGTGTATCTTATACTCATGTTATTGACACTATATCTTCAGATCTGCACTTTCTTGACTCAGTATTCGATAGTCTCGCCAACGTCGACAGCTCAACATCAGGAAAAACCCGAAACGCTAATTATAAGAAATATGTAGAAATAACTCAAAAAATGTGCTAATTTCTCGAAATTTCACCGGTTAGAGGATTATCAAGGATTATCCAAATTCGATAGCCCCCTCCAAAAATTATCGCTAATTTTGACGAAAAAGTGCCAATTATATGTCGATTTCTGTCGATTAGCGTGAGATTACTTCTATCTGGAGAAAGACCCGATCGTCACGCTCACGTCACGGTCTCCTCGCTTAATTAGGCAGGCGTCGGTGATGCGGTCTTTTGGTGGTCATGTTTGTCTAGACAAACATTACCGGCATGGTTTCTTTCCCTCAACATCAGTGTTATGGGTGTTATGCCCTCTCAAATCTCTCATACAGCCGTTTATCAATACTATGCTCTAGTTAATGATTCAAAATGATAGTTTTAATAATTTACTAGTTGGATATTGGAAGGATTTTGACTCGGCAGTAGAGGGAACAGCCGGAGTGAACATCCGGGTCTTTTACGGTCTTTTTCCCTCATTGGAAGGGTTTCCGACACCTCAGAAGCGCATAAAAGACCGTTTTGATGAATAAAAAGACCGTCTCGTCATTTTCGGAGGGGTCCCGTCGCTAATCACTGTCAATAGGTACATCAAGTTATGGCATATGAGCTCCCAGGGTTGCCGAGAGCAAAAAAGTCGCGATATATGTACCATTTTTTCCGGCGCTCCTGCGCGTACAGTAGCCTATATCACACATAGAATACAGTGTCTCTCTGGCCTATCTACTTGCTGCAATTTCTTCGTTTCCCCAATTCCTGCCCTTGTTCTTGCAAGATCACACCTGCCGCGGGCTTGTTACTTTGTCAGCGGCCTCTTTCGGCAGCCGCTGTTTGGTCCTCGGTCACACTGTGACATCGGGTCTTTTTCGCTAACCGAAGCTCTACTTCTATACTACTATGCATAAAACAGTCTCAGCCGTCATCACCATTGGTTCATGTTACTGTGTGTATGTATACTGAATGCCATTTGAACATCATATGTACTATCTACAACATTACAAATGTACAGTCTACGGGACTAGAATGCATACAGTACCATGCCCATACATATATTATACGCGAGGACCATTGTTATCGCAGGGTACCTGATATGTTACTAACTTGTATTCACAGCGGCGTTAGCGTACTGTAGAGCACAAGGTCTTATAAGCTTACTCACCTAGTATATAATAGGAATAGGAATTAACATAGAGTCTTACTGTAAAGTCTTGAACTTAGCTTGAAGTACGCGCAGGGAACGATGGTCACTGGCGGGGACTGTGGGCCCTTATATAGACAGAGGCCTTACGTTATCCGAATGTCACCGAACATTCCCTCATTGACGTCATGGGGCTCACCTTTCTGACGAGTTACCGCGCTGTCCGTTCCTTTCTACGCCCTTTCACCAGGCCTTCTTTATAGTGCACGTAGAACGCAGAATAAAGGTGCGCTCTCTTTTTATTGCATGTGCAGGTCTGTTGCGCTCATCAGATAATTGCGGATAATTTATGAATATTTCAACCAAATTACGAACCTGCCAGAATGTTCGGTCTCAAATTGGAAGAAAATCTGTGAAATTCGTCGCAATTTACGGTAGTCCAGAGCGGCATGGATGATTTTGGATTTTCGCGCCGTTGATGGACCTTGAGTCGGATCTGGAATCCCCCTCCAACCGTATTTTCGAGTGGCCCTTCGCACTTGAATTGTTCAAGATGGCCATTTACTGTTCTGCAAAAGCTTTATATGTCAGTAAATTAGGGAAACGAGCGAGAAACGAGCGGGGTGCCTGGGCAAAGGGTTTGTCGTCCGGTCACGTGGAATATAGACGCCCGACGCGCGTCCAGCATCTCTAGCTTTTCTTGGGGGAATTGCACGCTCTAGAGGGGGATTTTGACGCGTTGAAGGAGACTGAAAGTCATATCTGAGGTACTGGTATGTATACCTATCTGGTAAACAGCATGAGCGCATGTAGATTGCAATCCCTCACAAAGAACTAAACTCTGAGGTCAGATGTAGATTCCTTCTTCACTCATCCGTTTCAGGACCATGATAAAACTATATATATCATCCATGTATCATTTGAGAGTTGAATCCATGGTGTAAGATCTAACTTTTGCGTCAATGCGCGCTCAAACAGTCAATATCAGTGTTGGACATTACAGCTAGGTTGCGGCTTGTCCTGGGTCTCCTTCCACTCTGAGGCCTGAGGAGCAGACAACAAGTAAGCTCATGAGCCAGCAACAGTATAACAAGCCCCCCAAAGGGTGTCATCCTGATTCAAGAGGGTAACGGCTATCTTCAAGCTATCTTTGAGGTATCCAATGTGTTACCAATGGTTGTAGGCATGGTTTGTCCACAGAATCCCCAGAAAAAATGAATATGGGCTCACACAGGGTGTATCGTGATCATTCTGCAGCTCAAAGCTTCAAAAACAGCGTGATTTTCATTGAAAAGACAGTAAATATGTAGGAGGAAGAGGTTGATCTATCTATCTATACGAACCCGAGCATCGGGGAAAATCCGAGGAAAATCCAAAATCAACCATGCCGTTCTGGACTACCGCACGCAATTACGTTTTTAGCTCGGTTATCTCAAATTTTCTCAAATTACGGTTTTGGGTTTTTCCTGATGAACGTCACAAATTAGGATTCCGATTATTCACGCTCGAACCAGTGCTCGTAGATCAAGGTTCTAGGCGAAATATCAGGGTATCCTTTTCTTTAGCTGGGCATTGGAGCAGAAGAGCCGCTCTGCATTAATCCCTCCGTCTTCAGGTGCATCTGGTAAGCTCTTCACCTTGAGCAAGTTCATCGATCCCTAGCTGACAATCCTCGATTCCTAGCGACAAAAGAGCGACAATGTCCCAGATAGCGCCATGTAATGAACAGGACGCTTCTGTGGGCTATCCTACACCCTCGGCCACACTGACTGGACAGGTCGCTCACAAACGTTCCCTGCTTCCACCGATAGAGAGAATACCCACGGAGATTCTCGACACGATTTTCAAAATCGTTCATGAATCTTCCGAGTATTCTTTGACTGTATACTTGAATTCCTGCTCGCTATCCCTCCCGTTATCCCATGTCTGCTCTCGTTGGCGAAGGACAGCCCATTCACGGCCTAGTCTGTGGGCATCTATCTTTATTGACAGAGATCGTGTCCGTGGGGAGATTCGACACATCGTGAAGGTTCACCTCGAAAATGCAGGCTCGCACCCACTGCGAATCGGACTTGTTGCCCGCTATTGTGATACAGGATCAACCCCCTTTCGTGACGATGTTCTGCGCATGATCGTTCCGGAATTACAGAGATGTGAAGAACTCTTATTCCATGGGGAATGGTCGGAGCTTGCTCGAGTCGCGCCATTACAGCTTTCTGTTACTTTTCCTCACCTGCGCTCTTTAAACGTGAATTATTCCTTCAGTGCACCTGTACCTGCAAGCGTTCGTCACCTTTTCCATGCCCTGAAGATCGCACCGAAGCTCGAAACGGTGGACATAACCAGCACTATCTCCCCCGAGGATCTTCCCTGCCACCAGCTCACGACCGTTCGTGGAAGTGATCTGGAAGTCGCTCAAGTTGCCCATATCCTCCGGTCCTGCCCAAATTTGAAGAACCTGGAGCTGGACTTACTTCTAATCGGCCCAGGTTCGCCATCGAATGTTGTCGTCCATTCATCACTGCGAGAATTCCGAATACGCGCCAACCCAGATTGGCTCATCGACATCGTTAACTCACTTGCGCGATTTTCGTTTCCCGCGTTACAAACGTTCACGTTGAACATGAAGACCAGCGGAATGATCCTTATAGATCCCACCTCGGGTGTCATTGAAGTGATTCGACGCTTTTCTGCGTCGTTGCGGAAAGTGGTGCTGATAACGGGGTCTCAGAGTTTGCACCGAACGTTATGCAGGGACATTCTTCAAATCTGTCCTAATTTGCATTCTTTTGCGATTGAGGTCTACGCATACTCGGAGGACGACCGTGATTCAGAATATATCCTCCATCTCATCCAAAGCCTTACAATCATGGATGTATCCCAAGCTTTCCTAGCCCCCAAGCTCACCGAACTTTGTCTGCTCGAGCACGACTCACGCATGTCAGCCGAGTATGCCACTGCGTTCTTGGATATGGTCGAGTCCAGGAGTGCGGGGATTGGAGTTAGCAGGTTGACGGATGCAGAGCTCAAGAGTACATCTGCATGGGTTGCTCAACTATCTTCAGATGCCTCGATTGTGGAGAGGATCAAGCAACTCTCCCGGAAGGGAATACGGTGCGCACTTGGCGCTATATGACAATATTCGTATTTTGGGTCATTTCTCCTCGCCTCCAAAAGCAAGTGATTTTTGTAGTATTTCGAACTGTAACTACGACGGGAGACAACAACACATGTACATATACTGTATACATCTTGACGATGACAAAACTGTTCCATGTTTCCTGGTCAGATAACTTTATCATCCAAGTTCTCCTGTAACAAAGCGCAATGACCACCTTCGTGATACAGCTCAAATGCACCTCCGCCACCTCTCCATCCACATTCATAACCCTCCTGGAAGCGGGACTCCCAGGTACATCATGAGCGACATGCAAACTTTCCAATGCTGCGCTATCGCCTGGGTCATTGACCAGGCATTGATGTCATCTCAATAGAATCCAACGCTTTCAAGTTCTCGAACGGGCCTACTTCACTCCACTCCTTCCCCTGTGCATCAAGAAACACCGTCCTATCCTCCGGCAACAAATCGTTCGCAAACGTAGACTGGGGTAACGGGTTGCTAGGTTTGCTGGGTAGCCTCCGCTCCAACCAAGGATGTGCTCTTATCAAAGAGTTACCGACGTAGTCGAAATGAAGGTGCGTTATACACACATAATCGATCTGGGAACTTGGAAGGGTCCAAGATGGAGGAAGGAAGGAAATGGAGAGTCAGACCGTCGTGGATCATGCATATGGATGGAGCTAAAAAGAAATGCCGGCAGCACTTTTGATTTGCTCTCTTCCTCCATCACGCCCGTTGTTAGCAATAAAAACCTCGATCTCCTCATCCTCATCCTGCAAGCAGGTCGCATACGGTACTTCAGAGAGAGAATCCAATCTCCTCTTAACGTGCTCAGCCCCAGCTGGTAGGCCTGGCCCTGTGGAACTCACAACGCTTGAACACGTGCACGCGGCTTCAACTGGTCACAGTCACTGCCCCAGACATCCCTACTATAGCACAGTACAGGTACAATTTCAGCTATAGATGTACCATTTATTCATAGTATTGACGCTATATCTTCAGACCTGACCTCCGTACTCGATGATCTCGCCGACAACTCCTGTCGGCACCTCAAACTCGCGAATTACGGTTCCGATTATTCACGCGCTCGTAGATCACGTAGCGTATCTACTCCTCAATACCAGAGTATCCTGTCCTTTTGCTGGGTATCGGAGGAGAAGAGCCATTCTGCATTAATCGATCAATATCCATGTACATAGGCCGGTAAGTTCTTTACCGAGTCGAGCAAGTTCGAATTCATGAATCTCTAGCTGACGGGCCTCGATTTCTAGCAACAAAAGACCAAAAATGGCCCAGACAGAACTTTGTAACGAAGACGACGCTCCTGTAGAGCAGCCTACCCTCGCTTTGATTGGACAAATCGCTCAAGAACATTCCCTACTTCCACCAGTAGAGAGAATCCCAAAGTACATCATAAGCGACATGCGATTCACCTGTAATGACGTTCCGATGGTGTGCGCTATCCGTACAAGAACATGACCCGGTGCATCGAAACCCCCATCTTCAACGTCTTTCTGGATGGGCCTACCGGAGAGCTCAACGCCTCCGACTTGCAATCGGATGACGATTCAAGCCCAATGGCTTTAGAAGTGGCGTTGGTTTGGAGGTGTTAAAACTTGGTGCCAAGCTCTCCTCAGGCGGTGTCTCTCACACGATGCTCTCATTCCGCTACCATCACACTCACCGAGTCCACTCGACCTTCAATCGCTGCATCTGCCCTATCCAGAAACGTTCGAAGATGGCTAATCTCCTAGTCACCGCCTTCCTGAATCTCAAAAGCCCTTGCATCAAGATTCTAGACCTCTGGGAGGATACGTGTTATACCTTACCTCGTATACCTCCATCGTCAACTATTTGGTTCCAGACTCATACGGTGTGTAACCCGTGTCCTCGCTATCGATTACCCCTTGACTCAATTTCAGCATAGCTATGAACACGAATTTTTACGGATACTTCAAGCCCAGAACACGCAGCAACTTCAATATTGCTGGCCACGCCTACCTCGTTCGGACGGAACAGGAGTTCGAGAGACGTCGTCGTGGATAGTGCCGGCGGCTCTTCTGACTTGCTCTCTTGCTCTCTTCCTCCATCACGCCCATTGCCTGCGGTAAAAACTTTGGCTCTGTCCCTCGATCCTCATTCTCGTTCTGTAAGTAGGTCGCATATCTCGAATAAACCAAACCAGCGCTGCAGACTCTTACTCGTTCGACATACAAGGTGCCCTCTTACCTTGATTTTGGACCAAAGCGATGGACTAGCAATGCTCCTTTGAAGAGAGATACATATCACGCATCTGAGTGGAGGAGTAGGACGAGGCCGAGAGAAATTGGTCAATGTAGCTTGGATATGGGACACGTAGCTCCGACAGTGGTACGGTTACTCGCGCCAATGATTCTATCGGTTATATTCTAACCTCTCGATTCGGCCAGTCACGGCTTTGCGACGTGGAAGAGTCCAATATCTCGACAACTCTTAGTACTCAGCCAGCACACGTCACGTTTGGGTTTGAATCGTCCGAGTCTCGAGATGACTGGATTTGGGGTATGCGTACAACGCGATGCGGTATGAATTGGGTACAATGTGCTTATACACGATAGTTGAGAGGTACGTGGCTGCGAATAATACAAATTAATGATAGGATTAATTGGTGTGTATAGGTTTAACAGGTGACCGATGGATTCTAAAAGCCCAAGTGACGGTCTACTCACTCGACGTCAGGATCATCGCGCAACGGCAGAGAAACACACACGCACCATGAACCGACACCATGAATGTGGCCAATAACATCTCCAGTCAATCTTCCTGTCTGCAAATCACGAAGGATAGCGGCGAGTATCGGGTCAGCAGGGTGTCTTGGTGATGGTGGCGATGGTGGGACCTTCAAGTGGGAATGAGGGTTCGTTGGATAGATGGAACATTTGGTTTTGGTTTTGGTTTGGCTATTATGATGGTGATGATGTCGGTGAGCCACTTTATGGATATGCCCAGGGTCTAATGCTGATGTTTGATGAGCGACAATCAAGCGCGTACGATATCGATGTCCTTGGTCTCTTCCATGCGCATTGGATGTGGATGTGGACGTGGAAATATTGCTGAGGGGGTTGATCGGTGTCGAATCGATCGGGACATGTTTTGTGGAGGACATATCTTCAGCTTGGCCATCGACGTCGGTATGGCTGTCATCTTCATCTTCACCTTCAAAGTGGGATCAGCTGATGGGTCATGGAGGCTTCAAAGAAAACATACCGTAGTGAGGAGGATCGTGAACACACCGAGGCGTGTTGTTCAGGTTGACGGTTATCGAGATACCGTCGACATGATGAATAGCATGACCATGAACCTGGAAGTGTTTTCCAGAGTTAAACATTGGAGATGGGGCAGCCCGGTTAGGAACTTCAGTTATATATAGTCTCAGCAACGTGTTTTTGTTGTCGAAACTGATGTGAGCCCCGGCAACTACGCCTAGTTTGCGCTCTCAAGCAACCATTCATACCACTCCTCTCCTCGTTCGTTTCCGAGCTCGTCCTCGTGTACATAAGGGTACACCAAAACTAAAACCCCGGATTCCACTATCCAGTCTTTCGGAAGAGATTTCTCATTTTCGAGAGTTCCTTTCCATGTCCTGTTCAAGCGTTCAAGGGGTCCTAGGTAACGAAATTGATTCTAGTAAGCCTCCGTTTGTCAGCGTTAAAATTATATGACGGAGGAGTCAGTCGTAATGTCGGGGAATAGAGACATTAGACTTTAACTTGTGTAGTTCCGTTATGTCGGGGATGTATTCAAAAGTTTCTTACTTATCACCGAATGTACCTTACCTTATCGGTTCATTGCCGACTATTGCCGATCGTTTGCAGTGCTTCGACGTCTTGCCTCCTCGTGCCTCTCAGGCTTCAGCGCTTCAGCGTTGATTTCAACTTCTCAGATTTGCAGAACGTTTACTCCGGATGCAGGCTGAAGCGCTGATGGCATCTTGATCGCTTCCGCTATAGGATTAATGCACTAATGTTCTGTCATGGCATATCTTTGTCGAACCTTGCTTTCTTGTTGCTTTCCTGTCTTGGACGTTCTTGTGTGCGAGGCTTTTCCTGGCTTTTCCTGTTTTTGGCTCCCGAGCAGCCTGCCAAGTTGGAGGGCGCAGGAGCATAATGCTCTAGATCTGCTTTCTGCATTCACAAAACTTCTCCCCATCTCCGAGTCAGACTCGAGCTTGCCATCTTTTTCTTTGGTTGAGGCCTGGCCTGAAGCTAGCCAAATTGATAGTAGTGCGTTCTCATTCTTTGATTCAAATTTAGGCTCCAGATTTCTCCTTGGACAGATTATAGACCCGTCAAACACAGGATTGCTGCCACTTAGCACCGTCAAGGTCCGATATAAGTCACATCGTCAAACATCCTATTACTGACTTGTCAAAACGTTCACTCATCGCGACTATGTTCTTTGGACAAAACAGAATTAGAAAAACGCCGAACGAAGAATGGTTCATTCCCAAGCCAACCCTGACCCAGAACAGTCGTACGCAAATCGTACAAAATCCGCTGACGTCCCTGGACATCTATACCGCTACCGATAGCTGTTTATTACTCCGCCGATGAGCAAGCGATCTAACATCTGCCGCCGAAACGTAACTCAACATAATCCACGGTCTCCCCCGTATACCCTTCTCGAGCTTCAACATTCATGTACCTGACATAGCTGAGAGCATCGAAAGTACGGTTACCAGACCCCATTCGACTGATGCACGGTACCAACGATACGTAGATGAGACGAAAATGGATTGCCTTGTAAAAGAAACCTTACAAACCGTCCAAGTAAAGACAATACCTACATCCCAGCAGCACCCTGAAAACCAATAACTGTCGCATCGCCCACTGAGAGTCCAAATCTTGGGGACGAGCCTTTCCACTTCTACACTGCTCTTTATGACCGCCATTCCAACCCTTCTTCTGGCATTCTTTACTACAATACCACGTCTGCGCCCGACATCAACATCACAGCGTAAGGATATATAAGAAAAACACGTACCACTTCACAATTTTCACATCTCAACAACTTTTCCAAATCGCGTTTCTCAGCTTTATCACAATCCTCGGCCTGGCAACGCTTGTATGTAGAGTGGACCACCGTTCATCCCGATTTTAGATTCGATCTCAATATCAATACGGGGTCTATAGTCGTGTACCGTCGAAATATATTCATCGACGGCAGTATTCCATTCTTCCATTCGCTTGTGCGCTTCGACCTTGCTCAGCTGTCCTTCCCAAGGCCTATGTCATATCAATTTCTGACAGCTTGGGTGGAAAAGAGAGAAACGTGGCTTACTGAGGAAAGAAGTCGACCTTGTCTAGAGCATACCAATACGCAGGATCCACACGATCTTCCAGACCCATAATCGACAAAACTTTCCTAAACATCGGAATCTTGCTCTGCTGCAACATTTCGACCGCCTCCTGCATCTGCTCTGCAGACTACGCAATATGTCGATATGCTTATGCATACCGGCTTCGACATGCGTCCAAGCTTCGGGAGATACCTGGTCTTCCGTAGGGTATCGCATCGTGCGTATAGTGGAAGGCATGATCCATTTATCCTCGGGATCCCATTCTTCGACAACTTGGATACCACGGCGTCCGCAACATTCGCCAAAGGATCTATTTTTCTTTCCGCACCCACAGACAAAGTTGTCGGGATAAGGCTTCTCCCCAGTCGCGTGGCATTCGCTGAGAAGCTTGCCTGACCAGCATGGGCAAGGGCGTGGTGGTCGAGGATCGGATAGAGATGGTTTGGTTTTGGAAAGGATGGATAGGTACCGGGATTTTTCGACCTTAGACGCGAAATGAAGGCCATCGGTACGAGGACGAAGTGCTCCGTGGTGTAACAGCAACTCTACGATACTCCAACGACCTGATTCAGCGGCGAGAGACATGGGCGTGACGCCGAATGCACCTGCGTTCACGTCTGCGTGTTGCTCGATCAACAAGGTAGCGATTCGAGCATCGCATTCGATTCTCTTGTTCAAGTATTCAGGCTTGAGGGCTTCAGACAACGACTCGCCAGGTGGTGATGGCGGGAAATTGGGACTAGTGACCAAGCTGAGGATGGTACGGTGGATGACGAGCTTGGCGAGTGAGAGAAGGAGAGCTGTGACGCCGTTTTTGTCCTTCCGGTCAATGTCGATCCCCATACGAATCATCTCGTATGCAAGAGCTACGTCTCCATCGCATGCAGCCATGTGCAACATCGTTTTCTCATCTCCAGCTCGGAACCCGCTCATGTTGTCCACCAACCCCTGGATCCGACGAAAAGAAGGTGGATAACACGATCGAGAAGGGTTTTGAATGGTTCTCCTTCCTCCAGAGTTCGTGTCCCTGACGACTTCTATCTCGACAGACAAGCGATCCTGGGTGTCTTTGCGAACATCTCGCCTAAACTGTTCTTGCCTGGATTTGAAGATGTGAGATTTATTGGTGAGGAGATTGGGGTCGGCTTCTAGTTGCTCGAGGAATTCGGGAGGAAGGCAAGGGTGACAAGACTTTGAAGCAGGCATCGATGCTGGTAGCGGTAAGAGTTGGTTTGTAGATCTGAGACAACAGTTCAGTTGAGGCGGCTACGTATGTAAATGGCTGGTACTAACTTCGAACAACATGAAGAAAATCATGACTCTTGAGCTTGGAATTCTTGGAGCTTGAACGTTTGAACGGTGGTGAAGGTTGGTGAGAAAGGGCTGCTCAATGATATCGCCGAAGACCGCGACGTTGATGGCTCAGGAACGTGGTTCATCGCAACATCACGACAGCGTTCTAGAATTCTCCGACTTTCCATACCATTTTCAAGGTTGGAGTAGCGTTCAAATGCCTTTGGTGTCCGACCAAGTCGTTCAGCTAGGGTCTGCGGTTTGTCGGCGAGAGATCGAAACCTCTCCATAGTTGCACGTATCATAAATTCCCATTAACCGTAATCTCCTTGGGGAAGCCTAATGCTTTTACGCACTGAGTGTTGGACTCGGAGTCGGTGTGAGTTAATCTGACTGGCCATCTGTCTGCTAGATGAAGACGACAGTTCTTCCTCTTCCCCCATCTTCCATCTTCATCCATCTTCTCATGTCTGTAACATCTGAAGACGGCATATCAGTCATCCCGGGACCCTACCGGGTGGACTTTGGTTATCCGGTTGTCACTTACCCGCCTCTTGTTGCGACGTTGTGTCCTGCGTATCGAAAAGGGTATGTGGTTCTAGCCAGGCGCAGTCTGCATGTTTTCCTAAATCATTCATTGCTCTTGGAATCAAAAGTGGAGATGTTTACCATTTTCTCCCACAATCCTGAAGCGCTCTTGCATCCTGTATAAGAGCTCCTCGTCGCTAGGCAAACATACCTCGTCCTGTCAGGGAACGTGAACATGGAACGCAAGTTGAAATAAAGCGGTCACTTATTACTGGTTGAATTAATGGCAGTACGTGACTATCCCTTACTGTCACTACGCTTACTTCTGGTACCTAATCTGAATATTAGGAATTAATAATAGAAAACAACGCGGAAACGAACCTTTTCTAGTAGATGGTGGGCGACTATCATACATGGATCGTATACCTAGAGTGTACGGTTTTCAGTGCAGAAGATGCCAGCAGGTGTAAAAGATTTACTAAATCGCATGGGAGAGTTCGCTCGGTAGTAATAGCCAGATCGAGCGAGGCTGAGAAGGAAGAGGATAGTATCATCGATGAGGGTGACGACGAGGACAATTTTGATTGACTGTTGGGGGCACGGGGACCATGGGGGAAAAAACTGCTGCCTGCCATCGTTTCATCAAATGGCGCCTCCTGCACACTCCCAATGTTCACATAGATTCTCAGCGCCCATCGATCCCGTTTAGCGACAGCACGAATGCCACGTAGAAATGTGCATTGGTTAGGCTGATTACTTGAACACTCTGCACCAATGGGGCCGGTATGAGCGTTGGCCAGAGCGAATTGCTGAAATTGATATTTAGTCTGTGCTCCTGGTGGGCTAGGCACCATCTCCATTGTCACGGACCCAGTTTCTACACCACTGAATGAGGCCATCGCCCAATTGCTTGTTTTATCGACTCCAGTGACTAGAATCAAGGCATTTCCACTCAGGCGCCGTCCTCGAACACTATTGATGTACCGAAACCAGCACATTGCGTTCTTCTTCGCATAGTCTTCGAAAGCATCTTCGTTTCGATGGTCTTCTCGCCGACTCCCTTCAGGAACAACCAAAACTGCACCTTCAGTCGCGTCAGAGGCCAAGAAAAACCCGCAACCGACTTCTGGGGGAACGCCTGCGAGTTGGATGGGCGATAGGTAAGTTCATGCTTGTCGGTCTGGAAAACACGTTACACACCTATATGTGGATGGTTGTATGATCTACAATTGATCATTTTTCGGAAAGTGATTTTGCTGGCGGCGTTGGTAATGACAGATCCTGGGCTGTGTTGATACAAGGCTGTCGTAATGTCCCATGGAAGGACAAGCGGTTCAAAATCTTCGGGAACTCGCCCAAGGTTTCGAGCATCTTGTGAGCTGTATAGGACATTGAAGAAGTATTCGACTCCGCCCTGCCCATCGTGTGCCACGACGTCGCCTATCGAAACCCCCACTTTTCGATAGGATTCCGGAAGGTCATCAGTAACACCCGGGCGCCATAAAGGGTACCCAGAATGGATTGGAAGCATGTGCTTGACGTAAGTCACAAAAGGTGGAGGTGAGGGTTCACATTCACATATACTCGACGGGTCTTCGTCTGAGATAGATATGGAACGTCCAACTGTGAAATTTCCGCCATTGATGATGAGCGGGCGAGTTGGTCTATGCAAGCTTTCTGATTGTCAGTTCGAGCGAGATCAAAACAAGGATACCATCGTACCATTTTGAAGCTTTCTTTTTCATTCGATAAACCAACAGCAAAACAAAAAGTGGGCTAGAAAAGAGGAGATGCCGAAGAACATTGCCCGCGCTTATTGATTCGAGGAAATGCTGGACCCATGCAGAGAGAAAACGATGAAAGATGGTACGGAACTGATGCTGGGCCCATTGCATGACGCGCCTCGATGGAGGCTTGCAATCAAGTTAGGATTATATGTGCTGTGAGAGACTCACTTGGATGTGTATGCCGTTTCACACGCGTGGCAGTACAGAATAGTTATCAGCTTTTGCCCCATTGCGAACAAAACAACCCGCCCCGGCAGTCGGGATCGCAACACTTGTGCGCCTCCCGCTATGCTTCATATTTGAACCATCCAAGACATATTAGTTTTAGTCTTGTGCGACTTGAAAGGATTCTGGCTTTTGCGGGGCTCGGTGAGCTGCAGAAAGGCGATGTCGATGGTCGTCGCAGGTGGTTGCCAGTTGGGATGGTGCACGGTGTTTCGGGG
Source organism: Paramarasmius palmivorus (assembly GCA_037176845.1). NCBI lineage: Eukaryota > Fungi > Basidiomycota > Agaricomycetes > Agaricales > Marasmiaceae > Paramarasmius > Paramarasmius palmivorus. The sequence goes on along the minus strand of JAYKXP010000190.1, from coordinate 39,785 downwards.
TCAATGACGCTTTCCTTTCCGGAGATGGTAGAGGAATTTGAAAACTCTACAAGCGCTGTAATCATTCGTCCTGTCTTGAATTCAGGGACGACCATTGCTATGTAGACGCATCTATTGGCGACGATATGTTGTTGTGAGGCAAATTTGAGGGCCCGCGCTCCTTGACGTCTATGCATCTTCTTTCGGGACTTGAAATTTTGAAATTTGACCCCCGGCATCACGGCATAGGCTTGGAGGGCGTGGGACTTAGAATCAACTTGCCTTGAGGCTTTCCATCCCGCCTGTTGCTAGATATAAACCCTGGCACTATCCCTCAAGCTTCAAGCCTCATCTTGCAAGCAGCTCGCATATGCTGAAGAAATGAATCAAACCAGCACTGAAAACTCTTACCCGCTCGACATAGTATGTACGCTTTTACTTTGAATTCGGCTTTTCGAATTTTAACCAAAACGATAGAACAGATTAACAGCTCTCTTAAGAGGGCAGTGACGCATACTACGCATCTCGGCGGAGAATGAGGGATTCAGATTTTGGTTTCGCGGGTAGCATGGTACGTTTGCTCAAGCCAATGGTTTTATCGGTGACATTCTAATGTTCGATTTGGACAGTCACAGTTTTGCAACCTAGGACTCGACAGTTCTTGGTACACAGTCAGCACACGTCACGTTTGGTTTTGGTGGTTTCGAAGCCCGTTTTTCATCGACCAGTCCTGGATGGAGACCACTGACTGGACTCGGGGCACGCGTACAACGCGATGTGGTATGAATTGGGTATAATATGCTTATACACGATCGTCCAGAGGTACGTGGCTACGAATAATATACAAATTAATGATATGCTAACTAGTTTGTATCAGTTTAACAGGTATCCGAGGAAAACCCAAATGATCGTCCGACTCTACTTACTCAACGTCAGTGCTATCGCCCAATACTCGACAGAGGAACAGGCGCACTATAAACCAACGCCATGAATACGGCCAATAACATCTCCAGTCAGCCTTCCCGTTTGTAAATCGCGCAGGATAGCAGCAAGTATCGGGTCCGCAGAGTGTCTTGGTGGTGGTACTGGTGGTTGTGGTCCTGGGATCTTCAAGTTCGAGTGGAAGTGGGAGTGAGGGTTCTTTGGATAGATGGAACGTTTGGTTTTGATTTTGGTTTTGGTATTATGACGATGACGGTGAGCCACTCTATGCGTATGCCCAGCGTCTACTAACGCTGATGATTAACGAGATGTCAGGGGACGACAATCAAGCACGTACGATATCGATGTTTTGGACGCGCATTGGACGTGTATGCGGACGTGGATATATTGCTGAGGGGGTTGGTCAGTATCGAATGGTGAATCGTGGTACCGCAACGTACCCTGTAGATGAGTCACTATTAGTATGCCAACGCAGATCTTCAGCTTGGTCGTCGCTATCCGTATCGCCACTGAGGCCTTCATCATCTTCAAAATGATCAATTGACGGGTCATGGTCTAGGTGTCCGCAAGGAAAACACACCGGTCTGGGGGTCATGAACACACCGAACGGTTGTCCGAGGTGTGTTGTTCAGGTTGATGTTTATCGAGATACCATTGACATGATGGATAGCATGACCATGAACCTGGAAGTGTTTTCCAGAGTTGAACATTCAGTGGCTTGGGACGGGGGAAGATTCGATGAGGGATTTGGAACATTAGCGGTACAATTTAAGTTAACCAGGAACATCGAATGCAAGCGCAAGCCGAAAGGTCGAAATCCGAAAGCAGGCTACTGGTCCCATTTTGGAACACCATCATCGCCCTGCAGATGCCAAGGAATATCAGAAGCAGGCGATACAGCATGATACCTATCTCCTTTTATATCTACAGACACAGGTCTTTTCGTATAAAACCACTCGCCCATACTCTTCCTATGCCCCCAGTCTCCCTTGAACCAACCGTAGTCACACCGGTTCTCTCGAGGGACTCTGAGATTCTTCTCTCTCTCTCTCTATCTCGTGTGAGGTCAACGTGATTCCCATCACGCCGCCTCCACATTTCTCGTCGTCGTGGTTGTCGTCTGTCGCGTTCAGGTGCCCCAGGTCTGATCGACCCCATGGGGTTTTATCTAACGCTATTCGACGCACTGTCCACTTGTCGGGTGACATTGGATGGCGTTGGTCCTTGGATAACGTCCTTGAATGGGACACTATCCGACGCGGATGGCATATTATGTCGGACGTTCTTGAATGGGGGTTATCCGACGCCATCCGATGCCCTATCCATTTATCGGATGACATTGGATAGTGTTGATGCCTGGATAACGTCGGACGCTACTTGATAGATTCTGACATTGCTGGGGATGGGATATCTTTCTTGTACATGTAGTAGCGTAAAAATGAAATATATTCAATTCAACAACATATCATACATCGTGTTTGGCCTACTTGAGCGTTCGCCCGTCGTGGAATCGCATGTCGCAATCAACAACAGTGCCCCCAGACTCTCTATTCTCACTCTCTATGATAACGAGTCTTCTCTGCGATGACACCACTACACTATGTTAGGGTGATAACAATCCCCCTAGACTCACCATACGTTCTTGCGAGTCAAAGGCAGCCTGAAAGTTGCGTTGTCGTTAGAACTCTGAGCAAAACAGTAATGGGACGCAAGTACCAAGTTCTCGGTGTATCTTCGATTCAGAACATGTATCGTATGTCCTTCAGCGTGGATAAAAGATATAGATTAGACGACGGCGGAGGAGGAGATGATGGCGGCAGCGGTAGTGGTAGTAAGAAGGAAAGAAGGGGACGTGGGATACAGCTCTCTGAGAGTCAGTTTGACTCTGACAGTGAGCTGCGCCACAACCCAAAAGCTGTTCTGAGGGTGAATGTTGATGGACGTCAGATTTTACCTGATTCTTGGACCTCATGGTCTCAGATAGCATTGGATACATCTCAACCAATTCAAGTCCCCAAGTCAAGCTCGCACTCGCTGCAGCAGAGTTTTGAAGATAGTCGTTCACGTTCTGCGCAGCGCCCATCATCGTGCAGAGTGGCCGGTGTCGAGTATAGTAGACCCGGATTTACGGGCACCCAAGTACCTTCCCTTGGGCCCTCGTTGGAGGGCTCATTGTGCTCAAACTCGAAAATGTTGAGGTTTGGTCCTTAACGGTGTAGCGAGAGGCTGAACGAAGTATTCTTTTGATGAGGAATCTGAACACTGAGGCGGAAAGCGTGATCAATGCCAATGTCAATGTAGGGAATAGTCAATAGGCTAACCTTGGAGGAGCGACTGGGACTGCTATCTGGTGTTGTAGGCCCTTTTGTAACTTCATGTTGGTCGTCGCGGAAAAGTACTGTAACGATTTGTCATGTACTGTTCTCAGCCTTTCACCACGACGCCCTGACGTTCAGACTTCTCTGCTACTGTTTCTCAACTCTTCAAAAGGACCTAGAGTGCTCAAGGATTCAACGCGTCGAGGGTTTTGGGAGTGGGGTTGGTTGAGGGGTGTCGGTAGTGAGTCGTCTCTAAACATGTCTTTCGCCCAATCTCATCTTGTATCAGCATTTTCTAGCTTTCGAAACGATACCCCTCCCACTCATTTTTGCGAAACACGAATCTCAAGCTTCAAGTATGAAGAAGAAAACATCGGAATGGTTTCACTTTCAGAACACTCGTACGCATAGCCATCGTATGAACGCACACCGGCCAGTGATTGACTCCGCTACCGATACAATAGATGGACGACAAACGCCATAGAGATTCAGAAATGAAGCTGTGATCGAAATGTTACTGCGACAGGAGCACGACAGACTCCTTTTACATAGTCTACTCTTCCTACTCCCACCATGTCAGGGAAACTCCAGCAAAACTCGATTCTATCACAGCAACCAGGTTGGTTCAACCAACTCATGATCGCTCTCTTCCCTTTCACTGCGGTTTTCCAATACCTGCTCGTATTCTCCGAAGGCGTCATTTTCCTCACTGGCCCTGCAGTCCCATTGCAGTTAGTCTGGGTACCCCTAATATCTACTCTCGTCCTTCTCGGCTGCGCACTGTTCTTGCTTGTCCACTATCCACCTTCAAAGATACGATTCGCAATTGGGATGGAAATTCATTTTGTCTGTGTGAGCATCATTGTTGGTGAGTCTTAGTCTACTGTGTCTATCGTGTTTTTCACGTTCCAACTTGTTATCAGCACTCAAATGGGTATCCACGACACCGACATTCGCAATCGTCGCGCTGTCTACTCTCGTCTTGTTGCATCTCATATTCCCTTCATTGTATTTGGTGTGTAATGGAGAACACGGCTTTGATTTTGGGATCACCCCGATAGGCAGCCTAATTTCAACTGTCTTGCTCGCCTTGGCGGGGGTCTTGCTAGCCTTGGCGAGGTTCATGGAGGAGGTCAACGATCTTTTCAGGGGGCGATGGATGAGCAATGAGATTGGAGGTGAAGCGACCCCAAGCGTGTTGGAAGAAGATCTGGGTCATCTACCTGTACATGTTGCTAAACAAGTTTGTTCTAGTCGTTTGGTGTGATACTGTATCTGGCGCATTTGGAATCGGTTTTTAGCTTTCGAACGTAGAATGAACGTGTTGTATTATTACCTTGGTATCTGTTTGAATATACGACATTGAAATCAGAACGATGGTCGAGCGTTGACGCGCCCATTCTCAGCTCAAACCACCACCACCGACATGCCTGATACTACGCTACAACACCTCAAATCGCTCAATCCACCCTACCCAGCAACAATGGTCATCTTCACTTTCCGGTCAATTCTCCCAATTACCGCCATTCTTCAAGTTGCTCTCGTCGTCGTACAAGCCAACCAAGACCAAGACCCTCAACTATGTTGGAAATTCCACACCAAGCTACCATTCATCTGCTCGTCGATTCTATTCGAAATCGCTCTACATATTGTCTTCCTCTATCCTCTATCCAACGCGCTCATTATTTGGACACATATCCATATGATATCGCTGAGTCTTATTTTCGGTGTGTAGCTCTAGCTCCGTTCCTCGCGATAGGCCTTAAGCTTGACTCTTCAACCGCACCGCCAGCGATGAACGCACCTCCATCAATCGTAATCGAACCAACATCAACTTTCTCAACTCTGGAAAACACATTAAGATTCATTCTCAGAACCCTCGTTTACCTAGCCACACTCCATCACTTATTCTTCTTTGATTACCCATGGCTTCAAGCACGTAGACTGAAATTCGGCGGGACGTTTCTTATTGTTGTAGTGCTTGGTTATGTTATCAGAGATATTGGGTGATGGGTACGTCGTCTTGGGTGTTTTGCTGTTTGTGGCTCGCTGAATAGGCCTTAGGCTACGATGCTTATTCTGCTACCACCGTCATGCCCACCAACTCGTCCTTCAAGCTCACTCGAATGCGCCGCATTTACCTATCAAGAAACGTTCGCTGGATTCGCTAGCAATCACCGCCGTCCTGGAATCTCAAAAGCTCTTGCCTCAAGATCACACGATTGGTTCCCCTTGTTTTGCTCGTTCCTCCTAGACGCCCTGTCATCGTATACCCCCATTTTCGACTGCGCACTCATACGTTGGCGCTCAGTCTCATCGCTGGTATGTACCCCTTGTCCTCGCTATCAATTACCCCTTGACTGAACTTGATCATATATAGCTCTGAAAACGACTTTTAAGGACACTTCAAGCTTCAAGCCTGTAGTACGCAGCTACTTCAAGATTTACTCGCCTTTGCTGGTCACGCTCACGCAAGAACGAGAACAAGGAGATTGGTGTATCCGAGTCGTTTTTAGGCGGAAGCGGTGCTTGGTACTTTCACAGGGCGTGGTGAATGTACTTTTTCTGGGATTATTATAATGATTCATAGATTAACGCCTGGTCTATATATATTATATGCAATGTACGATACCGTGTATAATTATAATTCGCCGACACAACACCCCGCACCCTACGCTTCGATCTTCCCCGGCCAAAACGCCGTATCCTTATTCTCCCTAAACCAAGGTTCATCATGCCCAATGATCACCTTCGTCCTCTCCTCCTCCAAAAACCTCCTAATACACCTCAAATGCACCTCCGCCTCCTCCCTATCCGCATTCACACACCCTCCCGGAAACGGGCTCCCAGCCACCCCATGAGCAACATGCGATTCACCCGTAATAATATTCCAATGATGTGCGCTATCCCCTGCGAGAAGTATCCAATCTCCATCCGAGGAAGTGCGTACAAGGACATTAATATGTCCAGGTAAATGACCCGGCGCGTCGACGATGAACAAACTCCCATCTCCATAGAAATCCAACGTTCTCTCGAACGGGCCTACTTTCCCCCACCCCTGGCCTTGTGCATGCGGGTCAAGAAACACTGTCCTATCCACCGGCAACAGATCACTCGCGAACGACGAGTTGGGGTCTGCTGGGTATCCTGGTTGGAATAACCTTTGCGCATTTGCTCCGACTAGGAACGTGCTTTCAGGAAATAACCTCGGATTACAAACATGATCAAAATGAACATGCGTCAAGCAGATATAGTCGATCTGGGAAGGCTCCAATCCACCGTTGCGTAACGATTCAACAACGTCTTGGGGAACACGTACGTTCCAATTCTGACAAATCGAAACGTCGAATGGGGTGTAGTTTTCCCAATCTTTGCGGAGACCCAGATCGACTAGCATCTTGGTGTTGTTGTCGTTGGAAGGATGTTGGATGAGGAAAGAGAGGGAGGGAGCGTCGAGGGTTGACCCTGGGGCGGCGTTGTCTAGGAGCATGTCGAGTTTGAGTTCCATGAATCCGGCTTGGAGAGCGGAGATGGTGCAGTAGGGTTGGTTGGGGGTAGGTGTTGGGAGGCTCATGGTTTGTTGAGTCTCTGGGTGTCGTTTTTTGGGGTTTTATATATGACGGCGGGGGTGTGCGAGGTGTCGTTTCTACCCATGAACACAGCCGTACGCAATTCGAGTTGTGCACAGGGATGGCTCGGAATCCGAGATACATCTACGGTGCCCCTTCTGTCGTCGCTGGCTGTTTCACCACGAAATGCCCTGCTTGTACGGAAGGTGCCGGTGAGTGTTTGCCAGGGGGTAAAGGGTACCAATAAACTTCAAAGCCAGCGACGGCGTGGCGTTGAGGTCGACTTGTTCTTTGGGTTGTTTGAGATGAAATAGCTGACTATGCTTGGAGATAGCATACCTCTACCCACAAAGTTGACAAAGAAAGCGGGCCGCATGCCAAGGCTTGAGTCCCATTGAACCTACGGCATCTGTTCAGAGCTTTGCCTATTCCGGTCTTCGACGGAATACGAGCAAAGTACTGTGAAAAGGAAGAGAGCGAGCATGGCTTTGCTCTCTTTCTCCTTTATCGTTGGGACGAGAAGGTAACAGCTATCCGTCGCGGTAGAGGTCCGGGGAGATGTCGCCATTGGTAGATGCTCTGCTGGTTTGTATGATGGATGTTCCGGGTAAAAGTTGGCCTGGAAATGGACCATTCCTTGTGTTTCGCACAAAGAACGATTTCGCGTCGGATGGGGGTGGATGAAGGCCAAGTAGAGCTGTGCAAGCCCTGTCGGAATACAAGGTGAGGTTAGACGAAAGACTTGTTTAGAGACGACTCACTAATACCACACAGCCTGGCGGGAACGTACTACGCATACCCAATACCCCTCAACCAACCCCCACAAAGCCCTTAAACCATCGTCCAACGCAGACTACTACTCGGGATTACATTTGCGGCGTTTCGTTGCGGAATCCTTGAACTCTCGGGGACTTTCTCTGGTGAAGAGGTGCTTGAATGGTTGCGTAGGCTGTATGTGTAGGAGAAAACAGTAACAGAGGTGTGGTCATAGAAGTCTGAACGTCGGGGCGTCGGGGCGTCGGGGCGTCGGGGCGTCGTGGTGAAAGGCTGAGAACGGCTAGGCGATCGTTACAAATCGGCACATTACTTACTTTTTCCGCGGCGACCAAGTTTCGCCTTCAACGCTTCTGACAACAAGCCCAGTAATGGTCCCAGTCGCTCCTCCCAGGTTAGCCTATTGACTATGTATTCCCCGGGTTGATCTCACTTCCCGCTTTGTTCAGGGTACCAGCCTGTTCCTCATCCGAGAAATGCTTTGTTCAGCCTTGAGAACTCTGTCAAGGACCAAACCGTTAGGTCGTTTAGCCTTAGAGACTCGGTTTGATGATTAAATGTCTTTTACAGATCGAGTTACTACAATGTCCGCGACAGGCCTACAAAAGACTGTCTAATCCAAATACCAAGACATCTACATGTCTAGGGGATTATTTTACTCTAATTCCTGGCAACAGGCCCCCAGAGGAATCAGGATTGGGACACTGGCGCAAGGCGGATGACGAGGCCGGGTTGGTACTCTCGGTATCGGTATGTCCCTCCGGCACTCAATATGTCTTTACAATCTGACCCTTGTCTTCACAGTGCTCATCTACCGCATCTACCGGAACGTACAAGACCGCAGAGTGGTTGAAAACCCTCAAGTCAATAAATATTCTTACTATTTCTCCTAAGGCGGTTTCGGAATACTCTGGCGCCGACAACGGTAGTAACGAAATACTTTCAGTACGTTCTTGAACCTTGTGGAGTGTTAATTTACTCTCACCTCAAGTACCAGAATACTAGAACGTCAACATGCTGCCTATGGACACCCAAACCAATCCGTTGGATCCCGCCTTTCCTCATTCATCTTCTTCAGCCCAAGTCTATTCCACATAGTTCCACCTCCACCATACCGTTTTCACAACGGCTTACCTCCACCCATCCGTCATCCTCATCGTCTTCCCTCGTATACCCGGACGGAACTGGAGACACTCACATATACGATACGGTCAGCACGCGCAAACCGAGTCCGTGAAGCAGTTATCCAATACGAAGGATACAGAAAGAATGCATTTCAAGCCAACGAGTTGTTACCGGTCAGCCCAGATCGAGACTTTTTATACGTCATTCTTCCTTTCTCATCCCAACTCCAACTCCCCCGACTCCTCTGACGACTCCTCCACGCAAAAACACACACCAAGGTCCAACACACACATTTTACCTCACCCGAAGAACGCGAACTACACGCATGGGCAGCCAAAGGTCTGGGCTACGCCTGAGATGGTTGTCACATCCTCTTCTTCTGGTGTTGATGGGGAGAGAACAAACAAGTGGGTAGACGCATTGGCGGAATGGCGTGCGAAGGACAAAGGGAAGGACAGGCCGCCGGGGTTGAGAGAAGTTCCACCGGAAGGAAGAAGGGGGTATATGAATAGGAAGCAGACGTATTTGTTGAGACCTGAGGTATGTGCGCTTCCTTTCCGGGCTTTGATGTTGTGTTGACATCCGCGTAGACTACGAGAGCTTTTATATCCTCTGGCGAACGATGGGAGATGAGAGGTGGCGTGAAAGGAGTTGGTGAGTCCATTCTTTTCTTTTCTTCTCGTGTTTTGGGTTTCTCGTGTACGGTGTTGGCAGTGATGCTAACGCGAGTTCCGTGTTGACAGGGCGATATTTCAATTAATAGAAAAACACGCTAAAACTGAATACGGATACGCTAGTGTGGATGATGTGGATGAGATGCCGAGTTACTTCCTCGCAGAAACGTATGCGCCGCTTTTTCTTTTTCTTTATGAGTGCTGAGTACTAGTGAGGCGTTAAACAGGTTGAAATACCTATACCTACAATTCACGGATGAAGAGATTATACCACTAGATAAGTGGGTGTTTAATACCGAGGCGCATCCGTTACCGATCTTTGTGTGGTCAGAGGAGGAGAAGGTGTATGGGATTGGGGTTTCGTGATAGAGTGGTGCGCGGACTTGGATATTGAATATTGAATCTTAAAACGTACAGAAAGCATTGATTCAGATTCATAGCTCTGGTGACAGCGAGATTCTACGGCTAGCAATCCTTCGATGAGTCCCTGATGTACATGTATGTTGTTTATCCATAATACCAAGAAAGGCCAAGTCCATCCGAATATCGAGTCGTCTTGCCTGGACTTGAATCTTGAATAATGAACGTTAATGAATGTCAAAGTCCACAGAAAACCCTGATTCACAATTCATAGTTCATATTCAACAACTTTGCATAATTACTGGTTACTATTGATATATACATGTATTCTACAGCTAGCAATCCTTCGACTGTTCCGAGTCATCGATGTACATGTATCCGAAACCGATGTGTTCATCTATAATGTCAAGAACCTCGTCAATGGCCAAGTCCACATATGAAAGCATTTTGAATACTAACGTCGTTGAATTATAGGGAGGGTGCGATACGCCCGTATAAGTCGCTTGACATCCTTGTTCACTAATGATCCCGGTCCAACATAGAACTCCTTCGAGCGCTCCTCATTGAGTAGGAACTCCGGAAACGAAGAATGGTGAAAGTGTATTGGGTATGGCCTCTTTGGGTCGAGCGAGAAATCAAGTATCGAACGAAGTGATTCGCATGCAGTGTTGAGAAATGGGCCATCATTTTCGCGAAGATATTTTCTGATGCAATCCAGAATCCAAGGAGACTTCTCCCGGTCATATTTTATCGCCATTAGAAAGATCTGCAGCATTATGTGACGATTCCTCGACGCGAAACCAGTGCGAAGTATGCGGTGGTATAGACGATCCAAGTGGTAATTTGGATTCGTTGGTCTCTGACCGGAATTTCTACGCCCTTCGTTCACGATCTCGAGCAAGGCTTGGGTATGATAGGTTTTGGTCTCAATGTACTGGATGAGTGTTTGAACATATATTTCCTGACCACACGCCATTTGAACAAGCCTGCCGACTGCAGTGTTGCCCGGCCAGTGCTTCTCTAGGTGATAACAAAGGGATGCCCTGACTGTTTCGTCTGGAGAAAGTGGTATGGCGTAAGGTCCCGCATGGTCCACATCCAGTAGGAAATCAGAAAAGGAAGGGTGCCGGAAGGATACCATCCCACCGCTATTATCTACAACCTGGCAAATTGGCCCCAATTCATACAAAATACGTGAAACGTATGTTATATGCAGCTCCAGGGCGCGGGATAACACTGTTATAGAGATCCATGGGCTGCATTCGCGAATTATCCAAAGTAGCTGACGGATCTCGCCATGAGAAGTGTGGCAGCTATCCAAAACAAGGCGATAGAGTGTATAGAGCTCGAATTCGGGGGATATTTCATGCTTGTCAAGTTCAGAATCGACGACGTCTGTTAAACGTGGGAAAGGCTCAGCGGCGAGGTATCGAGTAAGCGTATCCACATATACATGGTGCCCTCCTGATTTTCGCAGGATAGATTGGAAAGCTGATCGTCCGGGCCATGACTGCGGTAACCTGTGTTCTGCACGAACACTAGCTATCATAGATTCGAGATGAACCGCTAAATTCTGACCCTTGTTAAGAGGGGTAATATAGAACTGTTGCGCGCGCTCTGGAGATAGTAGGAAGTCAGAGATGCATGAATGGCGGATAAGTATGGGATCATTGGTGCCTGTCGAGGGTATAAGTACAATGGGGCGCAACTTGGCCAGATAACCTGTGACTGCATTGTAATCTATGTCCAGAACCTGCGCGACTGACCAGGGTGTATTAGTCGGTAATTCTGGACTTGAAGCAAGTACCAGCTGCAGAATACGGAGGGCGACATCTCCACATTCCCAAAGTATCTCCTGACAGAGCAGGTCCAATTCGGCGGTTGGAGATATTTGTCGAGGTTGCAGGGACAATACCACATCCAACCGACCATCAGGATCGCCCTCGAGGTAATCCAAAAGGATGTCCGCATACAGAATTTGCCCACCAGCCCGCTGCACGCAAGATTCGAGAGCAACCTTCCCAGGCCACGACTGAGGTAACCGGTACATTCCGCGAGAACGCAAGCTCTCGAACTTCGAGATGAAGTACGCCTTCATTCTTACACCGTCGGGCAGAGGTGGCACGAAAAACTCCTGAGAGCGTTCAGGATCCCGAAGAAATTCGGAAAACGATGCGTGAAAAATCACAATCCGCTCCCTGGAATCGCTCGGTACCTGGAGCACGGAATGTAATCCAATCATTAATACCGGGATCATCGCTTCGTCCACCTCAAGGATCTGGGCTATCAACCACAGCTCGTTTGCAGGGACGTCCGAACTGCTACCGAGCACAAGCTGCAAAATCTGGAGCACCGCCGTTATGTCGTGGCAAGAGCGAAGGATCTGCCGGTACAGCAAGTCTAGTTCCGCGTATGGGGATGGTTTTGCCGGCCTCGCACTGAGTATGTCATCCAAGCGTTTCGTTGGCAACGCGTCGCGGGTGTCAATGTATTTAATCACAGTTGTGGCGTACACAAATTGACCACATGCCCTCTGAATCAGCTGTGATATGACAGCTGGACCTGGCCATGAATCAGGAACGTTTTGCATGGCCCGGTGGTGTTTGGCACGGATTTCGCGAAAACGAGAGAGCAGGAAGGTTTCGATGTCGCGATCTGTTTCCAATGAATCGCCGATGCGCAAACGGTCGAATGCCAAGCTCTCTCGGGAGACGCGATTGAAAAAGTCTGTGATATGGGGCTCCGGTCTACTGAATATGACCAAAGCAAATGGGCAAGGATGACGTGACATAGTGGCAGTCCATAGGAGTGTTAACAGCCTCTCCTGCGATGGAATGTGAAGACATTCGTCGAGTCCATCCACAATGAGCACATTGGGCGTATAGACTTGGAATATACGAGGGATAGTCGTGTACGGACCCAGAACGAGGGTTCTAAAAGTTGATTCAATTGCGGAGTGACGAAGGATATCCTGGTCGTGTTTAATTGCTGCTCGGATTGCTCTTCGCGCCCAATGACGAACGAAGAATGACTTCGCAGTGGCGAGCTGGTGGGCAATGGTCGCCACAAAGCGATCAATATGATTTCGGGACGGATCCGTCCGCGAGAAAAAGAAGCTTGCAGCCAAACAGCTATCGGCGAATTTCTCGCAGAGGGTTTGAGCTATGGCCGACTTCCCAACGCCTACGGTGCCGTACACCCACATGATCCTAGAGCGATTTTTTGCTAGTATCCATGTGCTGAGTGTCTTGAGAATCTCTTCTCGGGTCTCTGGATGACATTTGGGAGGAGGAAATCGTTGTTCTGAGGTGTGGGTTGCGTTCAACGATGCAGAATGGGATAGGATATCGAAGGGATTCTGGCGGCCTGCAGGAGTACTACTGAGTGACAACCCAGATGAAAGCAAGAAAATAGGACTTACCGTTGTACTGTTCATAGTAGTTTGTTGTGCTAATTTGATTTCCCTCTACTGCATTGAACGTCCCTCCCTCTATTGCGATGTTATTGCAAGAATCAAAGGCCATATTCTAGCTCGCAGTCTAGCCAGAAGCAGGCTATGCAACAGCATTACCTGGTCGAACCTGAAAGTTTGGGTCGTTAGTCTGCAGATTGAGAAGCAAAACCATTGTGAACGTTACCCTCGTGGAAGAAGCGTCTGGTGATTTGGCACTGGGCAGTGTTGCTACGGTTGACAGAAATGTGCTCCTGATTGGTGTGCATAGCAACTGTTCAGTCTGATGCGGGCCGTCTCCGTCAACTAAGTTTTGTAGAACAATAGTGAAGGAACAATCTGCACGACAGTCGCAGCAAGCTGAACCAATGAATCACAAAGTGTTCAAAGCTTTGACAAGAGAAGTGTTTTAATTTGGCGAAAGCAGACAAAGAAAGATAGTTGCGGCTCTGAGCTTCCCGCAGAGCGCGTCTATCTCGAAGCTGTTGTCATCATCATCATCATCGTCATGGAAGACGGGGAAGGGTGAATGACCTCAAAACGAAAAGTAAGTTACTCACCATGAACCATTCAGAAATAACATCCTAATCACCACGACAAAGTGATCACAAAAGAGATGAAGGACTGGAGAAAGGGTGGGTTGACTGGGCCAATTTTCTAACTCCGCTAATTCCACGTGGATTGCAGGTGATCTGTTCGAGCGCTCATGCATGACTGCCCATTTCTTACAGCAAATACAAGGCCAACCCAGGAGGTCCGACCGCTGTCCAGCGGAAAATAAAAATTGCCGACAATAGAACGCACGGCTTTTGACTGGCGACCATGAATATTGCAATCCAAGTCTAAGTACGAGAAGTACAAGGACAATCCTCTCTCTACGCACAGATACTTTTACTGGACGAAGACTCCGAGTCAGAGATATTCTGTCTCTACCCCTCGACTTTATCCCTCACTTTCTCTGCCGGGGCCTGGGGGACTCTTTGGCACTCCACTAGTATAGTTCCAGCGTGACAAAGCCCTGCATCATCGCGTCTTCAGAGTTGCGTGATGGATGTCATATCTCGGGTTCTGACTCTAAGTATATTCACCTCCTTCGTCCCCGTCCTTGTGAGTGTCATGTTGCTGTCGACATTCCTCCAAGTCCTCTTCCTCCTGTTTCCTCTCTCTCCCCCCTTCTCCCATTCCGCCTCGACTGGTTTGTTTGAGGAGCTATACATTGGCCATGGGCCGCTCACTCATCGTCCCACTCGCTAGCCAAACTTGGCCCAGGAATTACCAAAACGAAGTCATAAAACGAAGACGAGAGGTCGGAAGACGGCTATTGTTGCGTTAGGATACTCTACACCAGTCGAGAGTACCAGATAGCCAGGGAGGTCGTGTGTATGTGTAGTCTTAATAGCTACCGGGATTCTTTGTCGTCTACAACATGAATAAGATGCACTGAAAAAAGGAAAAGGGAGATAAGAAATGCTCACCAAGATAGCATAAGTTGGTATCCGGGTGGGCATACATTCGCCTCTTAGCCCATTTTTAAAGTTCATCGAGATGCGGGCATGGGGCATGATGGGTATCCGCCTAGAAGTAACGAGTAAAACAAGGACATCCAGTCGTGGAATCTTGAGGCAAAGGCTTTTGAGGCTTGTAGGACGACAAGACGGCGGTGATTAGGAGTGTTGCCAGCGAACGTTTCTTGATAGAGCAGATGCGGGCGATTCGAGTGAGCTTGAAGGACGAGTTGACTTGGTGGGCATGACGGTGGTAGCAGAATAAGCATCGTAGCCTAAGTCCTATTCAGCGATCCACAAACAGCAAAACACCCAAGACGACGTACCCATCACCCAATATCTCTGATAACATAACCAAGCACTACAACAATAAGAAACGTCCCGCCGAATTTCAGTCTACTCCTTGGGCATGGGGGGGCCAAGAAGAACAAGAAATTGAGTGTGGACAGGTAAACAAGGGTTCTGAAAATGATGTTTGTTGTGTTTGAGAAAGTTGCTGTGAGTTCAATTGACGGAGGTGCGTTCATCGCTGGCATTGAGAGTCAAGAGGAATTGCGATGAAAGGAGCTAGAGCTACACACCGAAGATGAGACTCAATGGAAGCATATGGATATGGGTCCAAATAACGAGCGCGTCGGATAGAGGATAGAGGAAGACGATGTGTAGAGCGATTTCGAATAAAATTGACGAGTAGATGAATGGTAGCTTGGTGTAGTAGAATTGGAATCCCCAGACTGGTTGAGGATCTTGGTCTTGGTCTTGGTTGGCTTGTACGACGACGAGAGCAACTTGAAGAATGGCGGTAATTAGGAGAATTGACCGGAAAGTAAATATATCCATTGTTGCTGGGTAGGGTGGATTGAGCGATTCGAGGTGTTGTAGCGTAGTACCAGGCATGACGGCGGTAGTGGTTTGAGCTGAGAATGGGCGCGTCAACGCTCGACCATCGTTCTGATTTCAATGTATTATATTCAAACAAAAATCAAGGTAGATGATAATACAACACGTTCATTCCATGTTTCTACGATGGTGGACATTTCGAAAGCATCATACCAAGCGACTAGAACAAACTTGTTTAGCAACATGTATAGGTAGATGACCCGGATCTTCTTCCAACACGCTTGAAGTCGCTTCACCTCCAATCTCACTGCTCATCCATCGCCCCATGAAAAGATCGTTGACCTCCTCCATGAACCTCGCCAAGGCTAGCAAGACCCCCGCCAAGGCGAGCAAGACAGTTGAAATTAGGCTGCCTATCGGAGTGATCCCAAAGTCAAAGCCGTGTTCTCCATTACACACCAAATACAATGAAGGGAATATGAGATGCAACAAGACGAGGGTAGACGCAACGACAATGGCGAATGTCGGTGTCGTGAATTCGAAGAGATATACCCATTTGGATGCTGATAAAAAGTCAGAACGTTTAACATTTGATAGACACAGTAGACTCACCAACGATGATGCTCACAGAGACAAAATGAATTTCCATCCCAATTGCGAATCGTATCTTTGAAGGCGGATAGTGGACAAGCAAGAACAGTGCGCAGCCGAGAAGGACGAGAGTAGATATTAGGGGTACCCAGACTAACTGAAATGGAACTGCAGAGCCAGCGAGGAAAATGACGCCTTCGGAGAATACGAGCAGGTATTGGAAAACCACAGTGAAAGGGAAGAGAGCGAACATGCGCTGGCTGAACCAACCTGGTTGCTGTGATAGAATCGAGTTTTGCTGGAGTTTTCTTGACATGGTGGGAGTAGGAAGAGTAGACTAAAAGGAGTCTGTCGTGCTCCTGTCGCAGTCACATTTCGATCACAGCTTCAAGCTTCAAGCTTCATTTCTGAATCCCTATGGCGTTTGTCGTCCATCTATTGTATCGGTAGCGGAGTCAATCACTGGCCGGTGTGCGTTCATACGATAGTTATGCATACGAGTGTTCTGAAAGTGGAACCGTTCCGATGTTTTGTTCTTCATACTTGAAGCTTGAGTTTCGTGTTTCGCAAAAGGTGGGTTCGAAATGAGTGGGATGGGTATCGTTTTGAAAGCTAGAAAATGATGATACAAGATGAGATTGGACGAAAGACATGTTTAGAGACGACTCACTGCCGACACCCCCCAACCAACCCCACTCCCAAAACCCTCGACGCGTTGAACCCTTGAGCACTCTAGGTCTTTTGAAGAGTTGTATATGTAGGAGAAACAGCAACAGAGGTGTGACGTCGTGGCGGAAGGCTGAGAACAGTATTGGAACAGTACATGACAAATCGTTACAGTACTTTTCCGCGACGACCAACAAAAGGGCGCCTCCTCCAAATAGCAGTCCCATTCGCTCCTCCCAGGTTAGTCTATTGAGTATTCCCTACATTGACATTGGTATTGATCACACTTTCCGCCTTGTTTAGGGTACCAGCCTGTTCAGATTCCTCATCAGAGGAATGCTTGTTCAGCCTTGAGAGCTTGAGAACAGCTTCTCACTACTCTGTCACGCGTCAAGGGCGCTCAGAAACGCCAGGTGTGGGTCAGCGCGGGTACTCCGAGCGCGACTTGGGGACTTGAATTGGTTGAGATGTATCTAATGCTATCTGAGACCATGTGGTCCAGGAATCGGGTAAAATCTAACGTCCGCCGACATCCACCTGATGTTCTTCCAGAGTCGATACGAGTTGGACAGCATGATGGTTAAGTATTTTTTGGGACTGTGGCGCAACTCCGGAGTACAGGGTCAAACCGACTCTCAGAAAACTGGTCTCCCACGTCCCCTTCTTTCCTTCTTACCACCACCGCCGCCGCCATCATCTCCTTCTCCTCCTCCGCCTAGCCTATATCCTCCTCTATTAACGTTGAAAGGCATACGATACATGTACAACTGAGGAAAGATCGAGATCTTGGTACGTTTTGCGTCTCATTCCTGTTTTGTTCAGAGTTCTAACGATAACGCGACTTTCAGGCTGCCTTTGAGCACCAGCACTCGTAGGAACGGATGGTGAGTCTAGGGGGATCGTTATCACCCTAACATCACACCACGCAGTGTAGTGGTGTCATCGCAGAGAAGACTCGATACCATAGAGTGTGGGGGTAGAGAGATTGGGGACAGTAGTTGGGGCATGGAATCCGGCGACGGGCAAACGCTCAAGTGCTCAAGAGTAGGCCAAACACGATGTATGATATGTTGTTGAATTGAATATATTTCATTTCATGCTACTACATGTACAAGGAATACATCCCATCCCCAGCAGTGTCGGAATCCATCAGGTAGCGTCCGACGTTATCCAGGCATCAACGCCATCCAACGTCATCCGATAAATGGATAGGGCGTCGGAGTCAAGGACGTTATCCAAGATCCAATATCATCCGACAAATGGACAGGGCGCCCGGCGTCGAAGAGCGTTGGATAAAACCCCACGGGGTCGATCAGACCAGGGGCACCTGAACGCGATAGACGACGACCACAACGACGAAAGATGTAGAGGCAGCGCGATGGGAATCACGTTGACCTTACACAAGATAGAGAGAGAAGAATCCCAGAGAGTCCCTCGAGAGAACCGGTGTGACCGCGGTTGATTCAAGAGAAACTGGGAGGAGGATAAGGGGAGATTCAGAGTACTGGTGCTTTATAAATCAGAGAACCAGAGTCGGAAGATATAAAAGGAAACGGATAGCATGCTGGTTTGTTCTGCTTCTAATATTCCTTGGCGTCTGTAGGGCCATGATCTAAAATGGGACCGGTAGCCTGCTTTCGGATTTCGACCTTTCACTTGCTTTCGATGTTCCTGGTTTACTTAAATTGCGCCGCTAATGTTCCAAATCCCTCGTCGAATCTTTCCCCACCCCAAGTCACCAAATGTTCAACTCTGGAAAACACTTTCAGATTCATGGTCATGCTATCCATCATGTCGACGGTATCTCGATAAACATCAACCTGAATAACACGCCTCAGACAACCGTTCGGTGTGTTCATGACCCACAGACTGGTGTGTTTTCCTTGCATTCACCCGGACCATGGCCGTCAATTGATCCTGCTTTGCAGATGACGGCTTCAATCCTGATTCCGATACCGATGTCGATGGCCTTGAAGCTGAAGATATGCATTGGCATAGTGGCTCCTCTACAAGGTACGTTGCGATACCGCAATTAACCATTCGATACTGATCGTTCTCCTCAGCAATATCTCCACATCCAATGCGCGTGAAAGAGACCAAAGGCATCGATATCGTACGCGCTTGATTGTCGTTTCCTGACGTTTCGTTACCCATAAACATTAGTAGACGCTGGGCATACGCATAGAGTGGCTCACCAACATCATCATCGTAATACCCAAACCAAAGTCCCACCTTCCATCTATCCAAAGAACCCTCACTCCCACTCGAACCTGAAGATCCCAGGACCACCACCACCAAGACATTCTACCGACCCGATACTCGCTGCTATCCTGCGCGATTTGCAAACAGGAAGGTTGACTGGAGATGTTATTGGCCACATTCATGGTGTTGGTTTATGGTGCGTGTGTGTTCCTCTGTCGAGTGTTGGGTGATAGTACTGACGTCGAGTAAGTAGAATTGAGCTTTCCTCGGACACCTGTTAAACTTATACAAACTAGTTAAGTATATCGTTAATTTGTATATTATTCGCAGCCACGTACCTCCCAAAGCTTGTACCATCGCGTATAAACGTATCATACCCAATTCATACCGCGTCGCGTTGTACGCGTGCCCCGAGTCCAGTCAGTGGTCTCCATCTCGGGCTCGTCGATGAAAAACGGGCTTCAAGACCAAACGTGACGTGTGTTGACTGTGTACTGAGAACTGTCGAGTCCTAGGTTGCAAAAATGTGACTGTCCAGATCGAGGATTAGAATGTCACCGATAGAACCATTGGCTTGAGCAAACGTACCATGTCCCATATTCAAGCTACCCGCAAAACCAAAACATGCTACCCTCATTCTCCGCCGAGATGCGTATACGTAGTATGCATCACTGCCCTCTTGTGAGAACTATTAATCTGTCCTATCCGTTTTGGTTAAAATTCGAAAAGCCGAATTCAAAGTAAAAGTGTACATACTACGTCGAGCGAGTAAGAGTCTGGTGCGACCCAAGTACTTGCAGGATGAGACCTAATCTCCCCTAGACAGACTTAATTATTCGTGCCTCGTGTATAGAGCTATGCCTTTGAATTGAAAGGCTGAGTTCGAGAAGTGTTCCCTGGATGGTTCATAGAAAGGGAATTTCTCGGGCCCACGGCCCTGACAGCTGCTTACTTCACACTTCTTCACTACTTCTTCAATCACCCTCGAATAAAACGTAGACAGAGAGGTTGAACAGCGACCAAGGATGGGACACTGGGAAAGAAAGGTTCATCGAAGTCGGTTCTGGTTCGTAAATTTCGATTGATGCATTATGGATAGCTTCTATAACTCAATGCTGTGGGTGTTAGCATCATTCTGATCACAATATAAAGACACGGGAACCCTACTGCCTGACAGTGGTTGTCACCACTCCACCATGAACTACGAAAACGAGCTGAGGCGCCTTCAGCTCATATTCCGACACAGAGAAGTCCGCCGGGAGCTCTACAACCAACAAGGAGTCATTGCACAGTCATTGCTGGATCACCTACAACAAGTAAATATACATTCTCAGCACGACATAAAACCGAGTTGACCACGAACACAGCTAATCGATGCCCCGGGAATAACTGCCGATTTACGAAGTCAGATCTGCCACACAATGATTCGCCTTTCAAAACACTCCGATCTATATCCCAGTTGTTTGACAATTCAATGCGCAAGGATGGTTGAGATACATCCGGTTGATTTTGGTGGATTTGGCGATATTTATAAGGGGACTATTGGAGTTGATAGTCGAATCGTGTGCTTGAAGGTGTCCAGGGTCCCTTCCACCGACATTAATCGCTTTATAAAGGTATGTCCCGTACCCATGCTCGTTACTGGACATATCCTTACCAGCAGACCATCAGCCATTCCTGCGTGAGGCAATTGTCTGGCGACAACTCAAACATCCTAATCTACTCCCTTGCCTCGGCCTGTACTACCTGGATGACACTCACAAACGTATTTGCCTCGTTTCTCCGTGGATGGAGAACGGCAACCTTGTTAAATATCTGGAAGGTTGCCCACAAGATTCTGTGGTTCAGTTACAGCTTGTAAGCTCCATTGTCTCAGAGTCGAACCCAATCCACCGAGTCTTAATGGTAAGTCCAGATGCACGATATAGCCGCCGGATTATCATGTCTACACGAATGGAACATCATCCACGGAGACCTCAAAGGGGTTAGTCATATACTGTTTTGCCAGTGCCACTGACAGACTCCACGAACACTAGGTCAACATCCTCATTACTTCTTCTCATCGGGCCTGCCTGGCCGATTTCGGGTTGTCCCGCATTGCGCATCAAATCACTTCGAGCACTAGCACAGGCAGACCAGGGAGTGTCAGATGGTCTGCTCCTGAAATACTAGAAGGGTGTTCAGCGACGAAAGAGAGTGATATCTATTCGTGCGGGTGTGTTTATTATGAGGCAAGTGCTGTCCATTGTACTACTTACATCTCAAGACTGAACGATATAATGTAGGTCATCACGGGTCGCCTCCCTTTCCATGATTTATCCAATGATGGAGCAGTGATTACTGCCATTATTCGAGGGAAGCATCCATTGGCGCCACTTTTTGTGCATAAGGCGCCTTACGACGCAATCTGGTCGTTAATCACTTACTGTTGGAATCCCCCCGACTCGAGACCCCAAGCGTGTAATATAGTCGAGAGCCTAGCGGAGTTGCTTCAGGCCGCAGGTACTACGATCATCATTGCAGAAGAGTGGGACAGCCAACTTTTCGTGGAAATGCAGAATAGTGTCGATCGGCATTGTACATCTGAACAGGTGGTTGAGTTCCTGTCAGCAGCAGAGCTCAAATGTGTACCCAAGGAGTTAGGCCCGCCACCAACGTCGTCCCGCCTGCAAGCGCCCAGGGGGCCTAACCATATCCCCTCGACTTCCTCCTTCACCAACTACTTTGGCATCAATCCCACATCGTCACGAGGGATTGAAAACGCGCGGCGAGATGCCGGCATTAGAGTGACCGAAGCAAAGATGACCACCGGAGCACCCAAGGCCAAGGGAGCCGTCCGAGCGAAGAGTGCATGCTACACATGCAGAATTCGTCGAAAGGTTAGTCGCCCATATCGCTTTCTCTGCTGTACAACTCTTGCTGACAGGCGCTTTTTTTCTCTTTTGGTCTCGCGCGCTTTCTAGAAATGTGACGAAAAACCAGACGAACAAGGTCGTTGCGAGACTTGCGTGCGCTTACGACTTCAATGCCTTGGGTTTGGTGCAAAAAGGCCGGACTGGTTTAGGGTACGTGGATTAGAGCGATTCTGCAGTCTCGAACCATACTAACTTAGATTTGTTCGTATTTTAAAGAAAAGCGACATTGTCAGCGATATTCGCGATAAAATCAAGACCTTTTTGGCTTCTCAAGAGGATCACTCGGGCTCTAGCTCTCAAACAAGTCAAAATCCCACACAAGGGACGTCGCCTGAACTCGCCATACTCATGCTCGCAGACGAGGGCTGTTCATCTTCAGCTTCCGAGGAAGACTGAGTGTGGGAATCTAGTTGACATTGACTGGAAAGACTCCTCGGAAGATTGCTTTCGTTTCCAGTCGTCCGACCCGCCGCCTAGTCTTGAACCAAACGTCCGTCTTCCCAGCCGTCCCCGATCTTTGCTTAATATGCACCATATTTCTTTTCCGAGTCGGCTTGATCGATATTCTGTTCTGGACTTAGTTGGAGGAACAGTTCTGTCATAGTCAAGATGTATACAGTATATGTACATGTGTTGTTTCCCGTCGTAGTCACGGTTCGAAATACTACAGGAAACTGTGGACGGCAAGCACGGGTGGCTTGCCGGTCAATACCAAGACAATGACGGCGCGGCAAGGCGAGTGACGCTTCCTTGTACTTGAAGAATACAGCATCGGAGATCGCCGACCATTCCATCTAAGCTGTTGTATGCCTCGTGCACTCCACGACAACTACCACCACCAAGACCCTCAGCCCTAGTCCTCCTTCGCCAATAATGGCCTTCAATCATATCTTTGGCAGTCAAGCTATTGACGCGGACGACCTATCACGCGACCAGTTCATCGTCACAGGGGGAGTAGTACATATCGGTCAACGGGCGGATGTTGAGCCTACGGAATACGACGAGGTACGTGCTCCTATAGTGATGTACTTGCATGAGCTGAATACGAAAATCATAGTTCGAACGCTTGAATAAAGCCGACCTCTACCTTTTGAAAGAGATACATCGCGATGATGTCTTACATCTTTGTCAATGTCCGTACCAGAACTGTCGATGTGTTGCACGTCATAGGGCCCAGAAAACAATTTATAGTGTCGGATTGATTGGCCGGCAGTCCAAGTTCACCGCCATAGAGTACAAAGGCCCGGAGGCTCAAGAGGTTTGGGAGGAAGATTTCCGTCGCTTTTCACAAAACAGGTTCGTTACCGCCTTTCCCACCTAACTTCACTGACAACCAGATAGGTCCCTAGACGCATGGCAACTCTACGCCCTGAATCGATCCAGTGTCCCGTTTTTGATCTTCCACAACGGTGAGTCTTCCACCCTGTTCAGCGATGTCGTATACTGATCAAGTTGGCGCGATAGAGCTTGTCCCTCTTGGGCACTTCTACATGAACTCGTTCTGGAGGGATTTATTTGTTGGATGTTTGGTAGTGCGTCTTAAACTTGGTGTTTCCTGTGCCCGCAAAGCTAACGCTGTTTTAGGAGAGATTGGATTGCCATGAGTCAGAGGTATGGTTGAACACAAGGGGGACTCTGATCAAGGGACCCCGCGGGCCTACTTTTTCCATTGCAGGTGCTGAAAGACTCGATGAAATTTCTATCCCATCCTCAGCAGAGATGCTGCAAGACGACATTTCCTTTCAATACTTCCAGCATTTCCCTTCAATGGCGATGGACCGTCTCGTCGTTCAATGTGCACAAGGGCAAGAAGGCTCAGCTGATCTTGAAAGCCTTTTTCGTGAAGCGCTGCTCAACATCCCGCCGGAAAACACCCCGGAAACTCTCGATGGGCTTCGCATTGATACCGTTTATTCTTGTTCACTGGAAGCTGTTGTGAGGTGCCGAGATGGTGGGGCGTTATGGGAAACGGACAGGAGGAAGGGAGTGGTAAATAAAACGATGTTGGATGATGGGCGGATTCGGTGAGTGCGCGTGGGCGTAATGGTTCAGTTCTGGGTGCTGATTTCTAAAGTTTGGAGCTGGACGATCCAGAAGTCTTTGTCAGTTTCTATTTTAACGATGGCAGATTTCATAAGGGTTGGTTGTCGCAAAGCTCAAGGATCATCTATGCCTGCAGGATGTTGGGAACAGAGGAACAATGCTGTATGTCCTCCCCCTTCACCATGTTGATGATTGAATTCATCATGTTTCCTTTGTATAGTTATAGTTGACCCATATGTGGCCCTCACTCTCCGATCAACATCATCAAGGTTCTTGAATCAACAAAGATTCTTATCATTTGGAAGACTCTCGCCCATCTACCTCTTCATCTACCCTCTCCCCATGACGACGGCCGAAATCAAGTCATGGGGACAAACCAGAACCCACTTCTGGTCTCTTGATGAGAATGGGCGATCTGAGATGACAGTGGAGGAATGTAGGCGATGGGGAGTTCCAGAGCTGAAGACGGATGCAATCATTGGTGAGCCAGAAGTGCTTACATGGCAAAGCTATGTCTATACTGCCATCCGCAACTGGCAAGTCGCTCGTGGCTTCGATCCTACGACTGCGGATTTTGCTCGAAGTTTGGGATATCCAGAGTTTGATATCCTTATCAATAACGAAACAACGGAAAATCGGTTTGAAGAAGTTCACGGTTAGTCACAATTTTGCAGTTATGTATACATTGTTCATCCACAATTCACAGAAAACTCATCTTCTGGCACATCTACTCCCGACAAGCGGAGTGACCCAAGTGTGCCACTTGATACGCCTCCGGCGGTTAAAGGTCAACATTCCGTTCGACGTTCTCTATTAGTTCCGCCATCTCACTTCAGAACCACAGTCACGATCCCTCGGTCTCCGCTCACGTCATCGAC
The DNA here is from genome assembly GCA_037176845.1 of Paramarasmius palmivorus. Lineage (NCBI taxonomy): Eukaryota > Fungi > Basidiomycota > Agaricomycetes > Agaricales > Marasmiaceae > Paramarasmius > Paramarasmius palmivorus. The sequence continues at coordinate 14,953 of JAYKXP010000190.1, read as the reverse complement.
ACCGAAGCCTTCACGGATTCCCGTGGCGAAACCGCATTCCAAGGTCACGGCTCGACCGAAAGCTGAAACACCTCTGGGGAAACGCCAAAGAGGCACCAAACGAAGAGTGTGATTCTTTTTTGGTAAGTGATTCGGCAAGTTCTAGATGATCGCGCTGACTATCTGCAGGTACTTGTGTCCTATGCGATTCCTGGCCTAATTTGCATATTTATGGATGTGTTCTTCCTCTCTGGTGTTTATAGAGTGCATAGCGATGCACGGATTATGCTCTCTACGAGTTCAACTCGTTGTATTATATCATTTGTATTGTTCACTATGTATTTGGATCTATGTAACAAGGCCCTTATGCACGCGGATGATACCTACACCTAGAGGGGTGTTGAAAGACAGATGTAAACGAGACAGGAACGAGAATCGCCACTGAATAGACGTTAGCCCCGGACCTACGACTGCCTGTCGTTGACATGCTTGAAGTTAGCATCGACCATTGGCGCATTGAAGATGCGCTCAGGGTGTGGTGAAGTGTGGTCTGAGGTCTGAGGCCTGAGGTCCGATCGAATGTGATTTGTAGAGATACACCATTTCGACAGGTTCATTTGCCATCTCTCTTGACGTGTCCGAACAAAAATAGGAACATGATCGCCAACCTCAGTCGTCCCAGGCTTTTCCCCATCCCCAACTTCCTTTTCTTCACACTCCACATCCCGCGCACACAACAATTTCCCATCTAAATACCATGATTCAAGACCCACATCGCCGTCAACATATTCAACCTCATATCAGAAAGAACATCATGCACAAGACATACCTATATTCTGTCAGAGTTTTAGATTGAACTCTGTTAGCAGCGATAGCGCAGGTAAGCACGAATAAACGATAGCAGATGACCAGAGGGGTTGAGATAGAACCAACTCTATGAACTGATTCGATTCATATGTATGTAGGGTTTTCTGTCTAGCTTTTATACATGAGTGAGGGATAAAAGATAATCCTAAAGGTACGATAATAGATACTAAGTGAACTAGAAATAACTGCACAGTCAGTGTCAGTAACTATCAGTAAATGGTGGTACAAGTGGGTTAAAGCTACTGTTCTATGTATATCTGCTTTCTTAGTAATTGTGGCATAGGCGGAATGAAGTGAAAATGACTTGTCTAGTGACATCTATATTTAGAATTCCAACACTCCCCCTCAAACCTTGGATGATGGAATTATCCGGGGTTTGACTCTAATTCTTTGTTCGCGTGTTCTGTTCGGTGATTCCAATGTGTGATCCGGTGGCGATGTTGTGTATTCTGTTGATCTCGGTGTTTAATCTTCTGTCGGTGGTAGTATTGGTGATATGGTGGTTCCACTTCCGCTTCTTTGACCGTTCCTGAATATTCTCCTGTTGGATTGACGTTTACAAGTTGATTTGGTCCAACTTGTTTTTCTTTTGGTGACCTGTTTCCTTCATTGAGATTCATCTCGGCGACTTGTTTTGAAATGTCATTGATCGAGTTTTTGTGCTCCCCCTCGATGAGTGAGATCTGCAATGGTTCAAGACTTTCTGGATCTGTCTTGTTCTCCTTGTGTGCCAATGTCTGATCTGTTCCATTTTCCTGTTCCATTTTTCCATCCCTTGGGGTAATTTCCTTTGTTTCATCCTTCTGTCCTATGACTTTCATCAGCCATTCTGGATGCAATTTCTCCCCCATAATTATGTGCTGGATAAATTTGTGACATATTTGGCAAAAATGGTGCTCTTTGAATGTCTGTCCTCCATGAATTTCCTGGTCCTTGGTCTCTGTAGTTGTCTGTGGTTGATGTCAGAGTTTTAGATTGAACTCTGTTAGCAGCGATAGCGCAGGTAAGCGCGAATAAACGATAGCAGATGACCAGAGGGGTTGAGAGAACACAAGATGTGTAAACCAAGTCTATGTTATTGTAGGGTTTTCTGTCTAGCTTTTATACATGAGTGAGGGATAAAAGATAATCCTAAAGGTACAATAATAGATACTAAGTGAACTAGAAATAACTGCACAGTCAGTGTCAGTAACTGTCAGTAAATGGTAGTACAAGCAGGTTAAAGCAACTGTTCTATGTATATCTGCTTTCTTAGTAATTGTGGCATAGGCGGAATAAAGTGAAAATAACTTGTCTAGTGATATCTATATTTAGAATTCCAACACTCCCCCTCAAACCTTGGATGATGGAATTATCCGGGGTTTGACTCTAATTCTTTGTTCGCGTGTTCTGTTCGGTGATTCCAATGTGTGATCCGGTGGCGATGTTGTGTATTCTGTTGATCTCGGTGTTTAATCTTCTGTCGGTGGTAGTATTGGTGATATGGTGGTTCCACTTCCGCTTCTTTGACCGTTCCTGAATATTCTCCTGTTGGATTGACGTTTACAAGTTGATTTGGTCCAACTTGTTTTTCTTTTGGTGACCTGTTTCCTTCATTGAGATTCATCTCGGCGACTTGTTCTGAAATGTTGTTGATCGAGTTTTTGTACTCCCCCTCGACGAGTGATATCTGCAATGGTTCAAGACTTTCTGGATCTGTCTTGTTCTCCTTGTGTGCCAATGTCTGATCTGTTCCATTTTCCTGTTCCATTTTTCCATCCCTTGGGGTAATTTCCTTTGTTTCATCCTTCTGTCCTATGACTTTCATCAGCCATTCTGGATGTGATTTCTCCCCCATAAGTATGTGCTGGATAAATTTGTGACATATTTTGCAACAATGATGTTCCTTGAATGTCTGTCCTCCATGAATTTCATGGTCCTTGGTCTCTGTAGTTGTCTGTGGTTGATTCTTTGGTTGTCCTGTATAGCCTTCTTGATGGCATTGTTGAGAATCCATTTGATCTTCTCTGCATATGATTGCTTTGGTATCAATTGGTGTCTGTAAATCGACCATTGTGGCCATCGTGGTGTGCATTTCCACGGCCATGTATGCTGTTTCCTCGGATTTCTCTTCAGTTTCCTTGGTGTTTCCAAATTCTTCATCGTAAAACCATTCTTTTGGTGGATTATACTGTTCCACTGCTCGGATTTCCCTGGCTAACCATGTGCCTTCTTCCCATATTTCTTCTTCCATGGCTTTAACAGCACTTTCCTTGGTACTGCTGGCCTTCTCTTTTCCTTTTCGCCATGATTGGCTATCTTTAGCTTGCTTGCACTTCTCTTTATCCTCGGATTCATCATCCGATTTCCTGGATTTCGGCTTTGTAGCACATTTTGCGGCGATATGTCCTTTTCCTTGACATCTGAAACATGTGATTTCTTTGTGATCTCTATCTCCGCCCTGACGATCATTAAATCTCCGGCCTCTTCCTCGGCTATTAAATCCTCGGCCTCTATTATTGGAATGATCTCAGGAATAATTGGCTTCCTCCTTCTTGGTTTTGCCTCGGCGCATTGCCTGTCCGTTTGCTTCAGCTCGAATAGCAGCAATCAGCTTGTCAACAGTTAAATCCTTGTTTGATTCACTGTATACGGTCATGACAGCTGTGATTGTTGAATTCAATGATTGGGGAACTGATGCAATTAATGCATTCTTGAACTGATCATCCGAAATAGTGATGTTTTGTGATGTGAGTTCGTTTCGGATATTGAGGAGTTCGTCAATATGTTCATTGACTTTGCCAACGTCATAGCAAGATAGATTGTATAGCTTGCGTTCCAGGTGTGCTTCTGTCAAAGGATTCTTTGTGTCGTAATCCTTCTTTAATCCTGTCCATAATGCTTGTGATGTCTTCGCATTTCGATATCTTCGAAGAATAGTGTCCGGCAATTTTCCAACAATTGCGTTCATGAGATCGGCATCTGCATCTCCTTCTTCTGCAGTAGTCAGGTACTTCCCATACCCTATTGACTTTGCTGCAAGTTCTACACACATTGCCCACATGCCCCAGTTTGAGCCATCGTCCTTTAACTTGGTACAGTCGTTAAATGCTTTGACTGCTTTAGATGCCATATTGTCTTCTTCTTCGTCTGAATCAAATGATTCTTCCTTTGGTGATCTCTTGGGAGATGGTGTTCTCGGTTTGGGTTTAGGACCTATGCTGGGCGATTCTGGTGGATCGTCCTTCTCTTCGGCAGGTGTTCCTTTGTCTTCTTCAGATACAGGTTTATCAGTATCAGCTTCTGATTCCTGTTCTGAGTCTTCTTTATCCTGCTCTTGTTCCTGTTCTAGGTCCTGTTCTTCTTTATCGGATTCTTCAGCAAATCCTAATCCTTTTTCGAACTCTTCAGCAAGTTCGGTTTCCTGTTCAAACTCTTAAGCAAGTTTGGTCTCTTCTTCAACAGTTTCTTCCTGTGAAGCTGATGTTCCCGCTGGTGGAAATACTAATGGTTGTGGTTGGGGTACTGTTGTTCGTAGGACGTTTCCTCGAACTACTTTTTCGTTGTGATTGTCACAATCCCTAAAATTTCCTGCTTGTAAAGCTTCCTTTGGAGTCCTGATACGATTTCTTCTGTTTGGACACGGTTGTTCTGCACAATGATACCACTTTAAATCGGTATAATCTGCGTATTGATCTCGAAGTTCGTCGATTTCAAATTGATGTGGACAATCAAAACAGTTTAAATCTGTTCGGAGTTGTGTGGGTTGTGCAGAAGATGCTGGTGGCGTGTGCAATCCTCCAACTGGACTCTGTCTCCTAGAAGGTATACGCGATGGATTTCTCGATGGATGTGATGATATGCTCTGTTGCTGTCCCGATGGACTGCCTGTTCTACTGCCTACTGGTGTAGGTTGTCTGCTAGGATTCCTGCTAGGGTTCCTAGATCCTCGTAATATTTGTTCTGGGTCGAACGTTCCTGATACTGGGGTACCGCTTCTGGATTGATAACGGCTACCTCTATCGGACATACACTAGTCCAATAGTCCTTTGCTTTGGGTAGGGGATATTCCGGCGTCCCTGCTCGCCAATTGATATACGATCTTGGTTCTTGTTCCTTGGGGATATTACGGCGTCCCAAACTCGCCACTATACCAATATGAAATCGGTATTACTCTGGTTCGGCTAAGGTTTATAGACCGGGGCCCATAACCTGTCAGAGTTTTAGATTGAACTCTGTTAGCAGCGATAGCGCAGGTAAGCACGAATAAACGATAGCAGATGACCAGAGGGGTTGAGAGAACACAAGATGTGTAAACCAAGTCTATGTTATTGTAGGGTTTTCTGTCTAGCTTTTATACATGAGTGAGGGATAAAAGATAATCCTAAAGGTACAATAATAGATACTAAGTGAACTAGAAATAACTGCACAGTCAGTGTCAGTAACTGTCAGTAAATGGTAGTACAAGCAGGTTAAAGCAACTGTTCTATGTATATCTGCTTTCTTAGTAATTGTGGCATAGGCGGAATAAAGTGAAAATAACTTGTCTAGTGATATCTATATTTAGAATTCCAACAGTTGATTCTTTGGTTGTCCTGTATAGCCTTCTTGATGGCGTTGTTGAGAATCCATTCGATCTTCTCTGTATATGATCGCTTTGCTATCAATCGGGTTCTGTACATCGACCATTGTGGCCATCGTGGTGTGCATTTCCACGGCCATGTATGCTGTTTCCTCAGATTTCTCTTCAGTTTCCTTGGTGTTTCCGAATTCTTCATTGTAAAACCATTCTTTCGGTGGATTATACTGTTCCACTGCTCGGATTTCCCTGGCTAACCATGTGCCTTCTTCCCATATTTCTTCTTCCATGGCTTTAACAGAACTTTCCTTGGTACTGCTGGCCTTCTCTTTTCCTTTGCGTCATGATTGGCTATCTTTAGCTTGCTTGGATTTCTCTTTATCCTCGGAATCATCATCCGATTTCCTGGATTTCGGCTTTGTAGCACATTTTGCGGCGATATGTCCTTTTCCTTGACATCTGAAACATGTGATTTCTTTGTGATCTCTATCTCCACCCTGACGATCATTAAATCTCCGGCCTCTTCCTCGGCTATTAAATCCTCGGCCTTTATTATTGAAATGATCTCGGGAATAATTGGCTTCCTCCTTCTTGACTTTGCCTCGGCGCATTGCTTGTCCATTTGCTTCAGCTCGAATAGCAGCAATCAGCTTGTCAACAGTTAAATCCTTGTTTGATTCACTGTATACGGTCATGACAGCTGTGATTGTTGAATTTAATGTGTGGGGAACTGATGCAATTAATGCATTCTTGAACTGATCATCCGAAATAGTGATGTTTTGTGATGTGAGTTCGTTTCGGATATTGAGGAGTTCGTCAATATGTTCATTGACTTTGCCAACGTCGTTGCAAGATAGATTGTATAGCTTGCGTTCCAGGTGTGCTTCTGTCAAAGGATTCTTTGTGTCGTAATCCTTCTTTAATCCTGTCCATAATTCTTGTGATGTCTCCGCTTTTCGATATCTTTGAAGAATAGTGTCTGGCAATTTTCCAATGATTGCGTTCATGAGATCGGCATCTGCATCTCCTTCTTCTGCAATAGTCAGGTATTTCCCATACCCTATTGACTTTGCTGCAAGTTCTACACACATTGCCCACATGCCCCAGTTTGAGTCATCGTCCTTTAACTTGGTACATTCGGCAAATGCTTTGACTGCTTTAGACATATTGTCTTCTTCTTCGTCTGAATCAAATGATTCTTCCTTTGGTGGTCTCTTGGGAGATGGTGTTCTCGGTTTGGGTTTAGGACCTATGCTGGGCGATTCTGGTGGATCGTCCTTCTCTTCGGCAGGTGTTCCTTTGTCTTCTTCAGATACAGGTTTATCAGTATCAGCTTCTGATTCCTGTTCTGATTCTCCTTTGTCCTGCTCTTGTTCCTGTTCTAGGTCCTGTTCTTCTTTATCGGATTCTTCACTGAATCCTAATCCTTTTTCGAACTCTTCAACAAGTTCTGTGTCTTCTTCAACAGTTTCCTCCTGTGAAGCTGATGTTCCCGCTGGTGGGAATACTAATGGCTGTGGTTCTGGTACTGTGGTTCGTAGGACGTTTCCTCGAACTACTTCTTCGTTGTGATTGTCACAATCCCTAAAATCTCCAACTAATAGCACTTCCTTAGGAGTGCTAATTCGATTTCTTCTGTTTGGACATGGTTGTTCGTTACAAAGATACCACTTTTGTCTGCTGAGATCTAATTGACAATCTCGTAATCTAACAATATCAAATTGGTGTGGCCAATTGATACAGATTAGATCTGTTCAGAGTTGTGGTTGTGCAGAAGATGCTGGTGGCGTGTGTAATCCTCCAACTGGACTCTGTTTCCTAGAAGGTATATGCAATGGATTCCTCGATGGATGTGATGATATGCTCTGTTGCTGTCCCGATGGACTGCCTGTTCTACTGCCTACTGGTGTAGGTTGTCTGCTAGGATTCCTGCTGGGGTTCCTAGATCCTTGTAATATTTGTTCTGGGTCGAATGTTCCTGATACTGGGGTACCGCTTCTGGATTGATAACGGCTACCTCTATCGGACATACACTAGTCCAATAGTCCTTTGCTTTGGGTAGGGGATATTCCGGCGTCCCTGCTTGCCAATCGATATACGATCTTGGTTCTTTGTTCCTTGGGGATATTACGGCGTCCCAAACTCGCCACTATACCAATATGAAATCGGTATTACTCTGGTTCAGCTAAGGTTTATAGACCAGGGCCCATAACCTGTCAGAGTTTTAGATTGAACTCTGTTAGCAGCGATAGCACAGGTAAGCGCGAATAAACGATAGCAGATGACCAGAGGGGTTGAGATAGAACCAACTCTATGAACTGATTCAATTCATATGTATGTAGGGTTTTCTGTCTAGCTTTTATACATGAGTAGGGGATAAAAGATAATCTTAAAGGTACGATAATAGATACTAAGTGAACTAGAAATAACTGCACAGTCAGTGTCAGTAACTATCAGTAAATGGTGGTACAAGTGGGTTAAAGCTACTGTTCTATGTATATCTGCTTTCTTAGTAATTGTGGCATAGGCGGAATGAAGTGAAAATGACTTGTCTAGTGACATCTATATTTAGAATTCCAACATATTCAACTGCAAGTGTCTCCAATCATGCGATACCGTGATAGAGAGCATGAATAACGGAGCGAATCCTTCGTCCCTCAGCCCGCGATACCCAGAAGCCATAAAGCGATCCTTGGAAATGCCTTGCCTCTCAGGATTGTCAATGGAAGAGACGCGCCTGACAACACGTGTTTTTGCCCATTCAAATCGATTCATCGAACACCGAGCACTTTGTCGAATGCAGATCTTCTACAGAGCTTCTTCTCGCCATACCAAAGCAAGGCATATGGGTGTTCCGAGGTCCTGAAACATGAACAACATCAGTACGTGAGGTCTTTCAAGAACACGATGAATAGCCTGAGGTACGTACTGTACATTCCTTGACTTTGAAATTCCCCAAGCTCAGTGCAAATCCCTCACTTATACCTTGCCGTTGTTCTCTGACTTCTTTCCTCCCGACCCCCACCACCTCCCACCACATCACCGTCGTCCTTCGCTGAAGTTCAATCCAGTTCACGACTTGCACCAGCCAGAATGCCTTAATAATTGTGGGAAACGTCATAGAAGAGGTCTTGAGGTACGTGTCCTGCACTGAGCGCGTCTTTCATCAGCAAAACTGTTGGTTTGTCTTTTACCACCTGTGGGGGCACCCTTGATCGATCAGGCATTGGGAAGACCCAATCCAAGGTGATGGATCACCACTGTGAACTGCCATTGAGTCTCACACCACTGCAATGCTAAATGATTCGGATCACGGATCACCAAAAGCATGGCACCTGTGAGACTTGAACACTAGACCTTAGGGATCAACTTACATAAGGTTACATGCGAGGAACCGCTGAACCAACTGAGCCATTGATCCGTTGTATACTGTGTGTATTCACCTTGGTATATCCCCTCATTTCCAGGACTGCCTCTCCCCAATTCACCTTCCCGCCGCCACCTGTACCCCATGCCCTCAATGAATCGTTTTCGGTCAACAATATTGATGTTTCTTGTCTCATACTTATATAGTGCTCGAAGCACATCCGTTTAACGACTGATAAGTTGGCCAGGGGAAAAATTCTAGTATTCGGAATACATAAGCAAAACGTTAATTAATGAACTACACTATGTGCTATGTGCAGAGAATACACGAACAAAACCTAACCATTGACGCTGGAACTAATCTACTGTGACAATTTGTCAGAGTTTTAGATTGAACTCTGTTAGCAGCGATAGTGCAGGTAAGCGCGAATAAACGATAGCAGATGACCAGAGGCCTTGAGATAGAACCAAGTGATGAACTTATTCGATTCGATTCGATGTTGTATGTAGGGTTTTCTGTCTAGCTTTTATACATGAGTGAGGGATAAAAGATAATCCTAAAGGTACAATAATAGATACTAAGTGAACTAGAAATAACTGCACAGTCAGTGTCAGTAACTGTCAGTAAATGGTAGTACAAGCAGGTTAAAGCAACTGTTCTATGTATATCTGCTTTCTTAGTAATTGTGGCATAGGCAGAATAAAGTGAAAATGACTTGTCTAGTGACATCTATATTTAGAATTCCAACACTCCCCCTCAAACCTTGGATGATGGAATTATCCGGGGTTTGACTCTAATTCTTTGTTTGCGTGTTCTGTTCGGTGATTCCTATATGTGATCCGGTGGCGATGTTCTGTGTTCTGATGATCTCAGTGTTTAATCTTCTGTCGGTGGTAGTATTGGTGATATGGTGGTTCCACTTCCGCTTCTTTGACCGTTCCTGAATATTCTCCTGTTGGATTGACGTTTACAAGTTTATTTGGTCCAACTTGTTTTTCCTTCTGTGACCTGTTTCCTGCATTGAGATTCATCTCGGTGACTTGTTTCGAAATGTTGTTGATTGAGTTTTTGTACTCCCCCTTGACGAGTGAGATCTGCAATGGTTCAAGACTTTCTGAATCTGTCTTGTTCTCCTTGTGTGCCAATGTCTGGTCTGTTCCTTTTTCCTGTTCCATTTCTCCATCCCTTGGGGTAATTTCCTTTGTTTCATCCTTCTGTCCTATGACTTTCATCAGCCATTCTGGATGTGATTTCTCCCCCATAAGTATGTGCTGGATAAATTGGTGACATATTTGGCAACAATAGTGTTCCTTGAATGTCTGTCCTCCATGAATTTCATGATCTTTGGTCTCTGTAGTTGTCTGTGGTTGATTCTTTGGAAGTCCTGTATAGCCTTCTTGATGGCGTTTTTGAGAATCCATTCGATTTTCTCTGCATATGATGACTTTGCTATCAATTGGGTTCTGTAAATCGACCATTGTGGCCATTGTGGTGTCAATTTCCACGGCCATGTATGCTGTTTCTTTCCTTTCCTTGGGATATGGCTCCAGGTTTGTCTCTGTCGACGCGGGATTTGTGGGTTCTTCTTCTTCATATGTCCATTCAGTGAATGGCACAAATTCCTCTACGGCCCTTATTTCCCTTGCTAACCATGTGCCTTCTTCCCCTATTTCCTTTTCTACAGCTCTCACAGCACTTTCATTTGCACTGTGATTCTTTTCCTTTGCCTTTCTCCATGGTTTGTTTGGCTTGTCTTCTTCAGATCTATCTGATTCCTCAGATTCATCATCTGATTTCCTGGACTTTGGCTTTGAACGACATCCTGCGGCGATATGTCCTTTTCCTTGGCATCTGAAACATGTGATCTCTTTGCGATCTCTATCTCCGCCCTGACGATCATTAAATTGTCTCCGGCCTCTTCCTCGGTTATTAAATCCTTGGCCTCTATTATTGGAATGATCTCGGGAATAATTGGCTTCCTCCTTCTTGACTTTTCCTCGGCGCATTGCTTGACCATTTGCTTCAGCTCGAATAGCAGCAATCAGCTTGTCAACAGTTAAATCCTTGTTTGATTCACTGTATACGGTCATGACAGCTGTGATTGTTGAATTCAATGATTGGGGAACTGATGCAATTAATGCATTCTTGAACTGATCATCCGAAATAGTGATGTTTTGTGATGTGAGTTCGTTTCAGATATTGAGGAGTTCGTCAATATGTTCATTGACTTTGCCAACGTCATAGCAAGATAGATTGTATAGCTTGCGTTCCAGGTGTGCTTCTGTTACATCCGTACGACTTCGGACGAGATCTCATCCGACGAAGTCCAACTCATCCTCTCATCCGACCTCATACGCCTCGTACGTCGTACTCGGCTCAACATCTTCATCTCCGTTTCATCTCGCTATCATATTCCACGTTGCTATTAATATCCGTTTCTTGCTTGCGCCTTCTTGACACATATACCTCATGGACTACACATGATACCCACGCGCCCGCGTATATCCATAGTATATAAACTAGATGTATTATACCGAGTAACTCAAGTAGAAAATTAACGTTGTTCTCTGCTACTCTCATCTCTATCATCCTCTTGCTCTACGGCCGAGACACTTGGTCTCTGCCGTCTCTATCTCTTACTCTCCGTACGAGGCATCTCCCTCGTACGCTCTCATCCTGCATAGTGCATCAGTGCTGTTGCCGATAGCTTCAGCGATAACCCTCCTCGCACGGCCTTCTCCTCGTACGACGTTCCGTCCGTCGTCGGCCGTGCTCTCTTGTCTCTTTCTTGCACAGTCCTAACAGTATTTTCTACTTCGAACTGTTGCTCTATGTCCCATACCGACTTCAACTATCGTCCACACGTCGACTTCAAATATCACAACGAAATCCCTGTTACTACTCTCACCATGAAACCCACATCCCACAAGTCAACCTCGCGCGACGACCGAGCTAATCGCCGAGCTCAAGGCATCCCTGCTGCAATCGGAAAGGTCACGCGAGCTGCACGCAAAGCTAATACCTTCGTAACGCAGGGCGACCTCATTATCGACTCACTCTGTAACGAGTTGCCGGAGGAGCCTCAGACCGAGGCAGACCTCCAACGCATCCTCGAGGAAGGCTCCATTACAGCCCACCTCCTACAATCTACTTCACGCCGCAAGCGACAATCGTACTTGTCGGCTGACTCTGTTAATCATTATTCCCTATCCTCTAATCCTCCTGCTCCCTTAGTCTCTCCTGCGGGAACGAGTGCTTCCGGGCCTCGTATACCGGAACCCAGGAGGCGAAGCGGGCACGGAGAAGGCTCTGGTGCAGCCGGCGGAGTTACTCATCCGAACGTCTCAGGTGAGGCGGGCGGTGGGAACGACAATGCCACCGGAGACGAGGGCGAAGCAACAGACTTACCCCAAGGACAGGACCCTGATTTACCTCCGGGTGATGATGGAGACGGTTCTGGCGACGATGATGACGGGAGCGATCCTGGCGGTGGCGGCGGGGGTCCTCCTGGTGGTCCACCTCCACCTCCTGGTCCTCCTTCTGGTGGTCCGAGTCCACCGAGGAATCCTCCTGAGGACGACGATCACTTCGACACCTTCGCTGACATTACTAGGTTGCTCACCGCCCTCACGGCGCGCGTCATGAGCGCTCCTCGGGACAAGCCTCGCGCTAAGTCCAAACTCAAGGATCCCGATACTTTCGACGGTAGTAACCCCAAACAACTCAAACCCTGGTGTGCGTCCCTCACTCTCCACTTTAACGATCGGCCGGATATCTTCTACGACTCTCCCGCCAAAATCCGTTTCGCACTATCCTTCCTCCGCGGCAACGCTGCCAAGTGGTTTCAGCACGACATCCTCGGACATCGCCTAGGCGATCGGCCACTCTGGATGGGCAGCTGGTCCGCTTTCCTGGAAGAACTCATCGACAACTTCGGTCCTCAGAACGTATGAGAGGAGTGCGAGGAGATTCTCTGCACCCTCAAGATGGGCGAATTCGATCGCATCCGTAGCTACGACCTGAAGTTCCAGGATACCATCGCCGAACTCGACTGGGGCGAAAACGCATACACCTTCCAGTACTACCGCGGTCTTCCCGACCGACTCAAGGACGATGTCACGAAAGCCGGTAGGCCTGATACATTTGTCGCACTCTGCTCCCTCGCTCGTACTATGGACAACCGTCACTGGGCTCGCCTGGGCGAGAAGGGACGAGTGAAAGGGACTGCCCAGACTTCCAGTTCAAAGTCTGGCACCAGTTCGGATTCCGGTAAAGGCAAGAGCTCGTCTTTGGGCGGTGGCTCTGGCACCTCCTCTGGCTCTTCCTCATCCAAACCTTCTGGATCCTCTTCTTCCTCTTCTTCCTCTTCCTCATCCAAGTCCGGGTCCGGCAATCAGTCGAAGTCACTCCCTTCGTGGCTTGAAGGCAAACTCCAGAATGGCTGACTCACGGACAAGGAACGGAAGCGCCGCAAGGACAACGGTCTTTGCATGTTCTGCGGCGATAAGCACAACATCAACGACTGTGCTAAGAAGAAGGCCCGAGACGCGAAAAAGGCCACTGGTCGCGCTGCTACTGTCGAGAAGGACGAGTCCTCGTCCGAATCGAAAAATTAGAGCGCGGCTCCGACGATTCGACACCAGCTCGGAGTTGCGTTGAGCCTTCTGGTGTCTACCATGAAGTCACTCTCAATGCAGCCGCTCTCTCTAGCCAGTCTTTACGCGTCCCCTTGTCTTGTAATATTACTTTAGATACATTGTCCGCATCCGAACCTTCTACTTCTTGTTCTTCCCCTTTCCAATCCCTACTCCTTCATTTGCTTGCTCTAGTAGATTCCGGATCCTCCCACTGTTTCATAGATAGTGACTACGTCCGTAAATACTCTATTCCCACAGAGCAGATACCTCCCGTGCGACTCAAACTCTTAGACGGTTCAAGCGGTACGCTTATCACCGAGATGGTTACTCTTCCTATCCGTTTCGGCTCCGGAGATCTCTTTCACCTCGACTTCTACGTCACCCGACTAGATTCCGACTGCAACGTAGTACTAGGATACAACTGGCTCACCCACCACAATCCGTTGATTAACTGGGCTGATGGCAGTATCACATTCCGGCACCATGACGCAGCTTCTCCTTCTGCAGTTCCGCGACCTGCTTCGGCCGCATCCGACTCCTCGTCAAATTCGTCCACCTCCGCTTTGCCAGATCGTTCGACTCCTCCTCGGACGAGAAAGCCACATAAGCCTTCCTGGCCGTACGAACCCGTCTACACTCTTCCCGAAACTCGCGCTGCTCCAGCTCCTATCACTCTTGTTTCGGCCGGAGCTTTCCTCCGTGCCTGCAATGAGCCTGGCTCCCAGCAGTATACCCTCTGGGCCCAGGATCCTTCGGAGCCGAGCTTAGCTGCGAAATCTGGCGACATTGAGCCGGTTGATATGTCCGCCATTCCACCTCCTTATCACGAGTTCGCATCCGTCTTCAACGAGGACCTGTCCTGGAAGCTTGCTCCGCACCGAGAGTACGATCTGAAGATCGAACTCAAGGAAGGCACTGAACCGCCTCTCGGCCGTGTCTACCCTCTTTCGGAGGCAGAGCTTAAAGCTCTTCGGGAGTTCTTGGACGAGAACCTTCGCAGTGGTTTCATCACCTCATCCGGTTCGCCCTTTGGCGCACCAGTGCTCTTCGTCAAGAAGAAGTCTGGCGCACTACGCCTTTGCGTGGACTTTAGAGGTTTGAACAAGATCACCAAGAAGGACCGTTATCCACTTCCCCTTATCTCCGACCTGCTCGATGCCCCGAGTAAGGCTAGCGTCTACACCAAGCTCGATCTTCGCCATGCATACCATCTCGTACGAATCGCAGACGGCGACGAGTGGAAAACCGCATTCCGCACCCGATACGGATCCTACCAATGGAACGTCATACCCGAAGGACTCACGAACGCTCCTGCTGCTTTCCAGCGGTTCGTCAACTCCATCTTCGCTGACATGCTCGATGTCTGTGTTGTTGTCTACCTAGACGACATTCTCATCTACTCCGAGAACATGGACGAGCACGCAGCTGATTCTGTAAAATTATTGCAAAAGTACCTGATAGTTATCAGATCGGCTTTTGCAAAGCTACAGGATAACTACTTTTGCAAAAGTAGAGGACAAGTAGTCAAGGCAGATAAAAGATAGG
>JAYKXP010000189.1:0-81029 GCA_037176845.1 Paramarasmius palmivorus | reverse complement strand
CCGTATAAGCTCGAAGGCAATGAATGAACTAGCACCAAACACCCGCGACATGTATAGAACCATAGTATCGGTAACGTGAGCGCTGTGTTGCACACGATCCCGCGCGTTGAGACTGACTTTGATAGTTTGGAGTCAGGAATCATCTATTCTGCGTGCTTAAACGTACCTGCCGCAATGGTGATTGCTCTTTGTTGGTCGGCTCCGAGTCCAGAGGAATTCTTTGTCGAGACGCAAGCCGTGAAAATATTGTCTCATGCCTGGCCTTCCATTGCGGTATCATCCTATCTGATTGCTTTCATCAAGATCATTGATGTACTTTTGAGCACAGGGGATCGCTTCAACCATCATCATTGTACGTGTTACCATTGGAAGTACTATGAGGGATGCAGAAGCTGCTGTGATGCCGGAGACAGATCAAGTTTTGAACCCCGATCAGACGGCTTCATCGACTACTTTGGCGATTGATGTAACTTAGAATACCGGGAAAGTCGACACTGATAGAGATCAGATAATTCCAGAAGCTTGAGCCAGCTTGAGACAGTCAGCTATTGTATTGCGCGTTAATAAACTTTACTTCGCCTATATAAATTTAGGATGCTTGAGTGAGTTTATCCCAGTGGTAGCTTTGCAAACCCTTACATGTAGTCATGTAACTTCCAAGGTACTGCAGGCCTTCTCGTTGCGAAGAGGAAGTTCTATGCATCGGATATCAATGCACTCTTGCCTTTTTGCATGAATCGACTTCACTGTGAGGCGCTACAGCACTACCTTGCCAACCAGCGCGATTCAAGTTGTGTCATGGTACGGGGATACTTAGTCGAGAGAATCGGCTCATAGTAGTACTATCTTTTATTCTAAGAGCCAGTCGTTGCTGTCGTTCGACCAATCCAGTTGAATTGATTCAGAATATGACATGTACCGAGATAAATAATCTGGGGGGCATTCCTTGTATCCCGGGTACTCTAAAACATCCATTAACAAGAGCAGAACGAGGAACATTCGAGGACTCACGCCACCGTTAGCACCGCGATAGGTATGTGACAACGCGACCCTATACATCCGCAGCTCTCAATCTCAATCTCAGCTCGTCTGCTCCTCGTGTCATCTAAAGCAAAGGATACAACCGTTTCTGCAAGCATCAAACTGCGTTGAAGGGGAATCCTCTAAGTTTTCCGCATCTTCCCAGCGACGAAACTATGACTCCTAGATGCTAGGAATGTATCGACTTTTCCTTTCGGCGCAGAGAGGGGGGCACCCGAATGGGTAACTTACGCGGGCGACAGGGCGGGGGTATGTATAGGTCAGGGTGTGGGGATGAGTAGCTAGTTTTGGTGGTGGGGGTGTTGATAACGATTTTGTTGGGGTCATCTTCCTCGGTGCACGAGCCCCGCATGATTGCCCTTCTTTACCTGCACCGAGAAGGCGGCGGAGTGATTTCACCTTGTATACAAAGACGAATGTAAAGGGTGTAGATGCGACGAGATATCTTCAGCGGGGAGACGTTGAAATGACAGAACTGAGTGGATTACGGCGGTAGCGAGATGTATATTGTCGTTGTTGGGGAAGGTGATCAAGGAACCAGGGTAGGGAACGGAGCACTGGATCACTTGAAGTCTAGACATTAGCCTCATAATATCGAGAAAAGAGCGGGAGGAAACGTACTCTTTGTGTTTAGGCCTTGATCAGCTCTCATTCATATCTCTTGTACATCCAAGTAACCTCTCCGTCTCTGTTCCTTGCCCAAACCTCCAACAATCGGGTGTCAGAACGGTTTGTCCTTTGATCACAGGAGCGGAAATGGGGAGAAAAGTTGAGATTGGCACTCTATTTTCCAATGGGGTGGCGTTTAAGTGTATCGTGGTCTTCGGGGAGAGGGAGAAATTTGACAGGTTCGTCGTGCCGAAAGGTCTGGATTGTGAAATGGAGCATGCGGGTGAAAGTGAGTTATTTTCATGCCTAGCCTTCCGGAGCATCGCAATTCCCCGACTGGGGGCCTATAGCAAAAGCTCACGCTCAGGCAACGGATGCGAGTGAGGTTGTTGGATGGAAGGTGCTGTGGTTGCAGGTGTTGGGAACGATAGTCATTGAGTTGTTCGAGCCATTGTGCAGAAAGGACAGACTACGACGAGCAGCGCGTTGTCAACGTGTATGCCAGCGGAGATGAAAGCTTGAGTGGGTGAGGGTGAGTAGATGCCCAATCGATTCGATGAACGATCCATTGATACACACGACGAAAAGAAACGCACCTCTGAAAGCCGTTCATTCTCGTTCTATCCTACGAGTCCTCGTATGTTTGGAGACGTGAGGCTCTGTGATTTCAAAGAGGTCCAGCTTAATGAATCAGCGCAGAGAAACGCAGAACGTACCAGTGACTACTGCGTCGTCAGGGTTTAGGGTTAGCCTTGTGACGGTCACACTGTTCCTGCTTCTACGACCAATGCCGAACTCGGCAGTAGCGCCGGAAAGACGCACATTCGGCAGAGGTCAGTCAGGGCGTTACATTCAACAGATAGTACACATGAACCAAAGCATTACTGTACAAGCTTTACATAGCCTTTGTCTCGTCTCCTAGGAACTCGAAGTATCTGAGTCGACAGGTGGCACAAACCCGCTGGTAATGTCAGACACTGCTGCTGCAAGCTCTGGGCTCGTAATCAATGCTCCAATACTATCCAATACATCCCTCTGCGCCGTTCCAGGAACTCCAATGTCCGCCGTAATGGCACGCTGAACCATCACCTGATTGGCTATATTCTTCAGGATTGCTTTCAGCAATGGGTTGTCCAGGAATGTAGGGAGTTTCGAGAGAATTCCGTTCTCTTGGGATACACCGCCGACTGAACCGAGGAACGATTTGTTAACTGCAAAAGGATGTAAGCTCTTTGATCAAAAGATGTGAGTATGAGCTACCATCGTTCAGCTTCATCACAGATTGATTATAGTCGATGAACTTCTGTCGTGCAGTAGGGTAATCGCCATTGTTGGTGGCCTTTACGATATCGGTAACAGCAGGTCCAGTGACGCCGGCATCGTCCAACGCTTTATAGATCGATATCTTGCAGTTTGCATTCCCGGGATAGTTTAACGTGATGAACGCCTTGTCCAGTTTGGACAACGTGAGATTCACGGGGATATCTATGCCCTCTTCATTGAGTGAAGCAGGCATAAAGTACCTGAAACGTGATCTGAGCGAAGGCGCCATCATACAAGAAATGAAATCGTACATCATAATAGACTTCAAGTCGAGTTGACTGTAGTTTGAGACAACTGCCAGATCGTACGTGTCGATGACTTGACTCTTCACCAGCTTGTCGTCGTAATTAAGCAGTGGCCTGTAATACCTGTAGACCTCCAATGTCTTCAAATGAATACGCTCTCCTCGAGCAGGACTCTGATGCTCATGCATCATTCCAAGAGCATGTCCGAACTCGTGAAGGATAGTGGAAGCATCTTCAGCAGACGGTGGGTTGGCATCCGCAAGCCAGCCTAAATTCATCGTAGCGTTGTAGGAGGTAGTTTTACCTGTGTCGGGGTCTTTTATGCAGAAAGATCTCGCGTCGACTCCAATGGCGCTCCAAGAGCCGTTGCCTGATACAAAGTTGATCCTGATATCAGAAGAACTGATGTCGCTAGTCTTGTCAAAAACGACGTTGGCGTATTGTGTCCAAGTGTCGAGGGTCTTGGTGACGATGGTATCGGGGGTGATGGTGTTGGTGACGGCAGCTTGTTGATTCTGGGTACCACCCATGAAGTAGTAGGACAATACCACCGGTTTACTCTGGGGTAGAGTAATAAGTATATGCAGTTAAAACAAGCGATTCAAGTACCTGCTGGATGTCCCACAACTTCTTGGACATGACAGCAGTGTCACCGGCGGGCGGAGTGCCACTCGGAGGAATAGCAGGGCTACAGGCTTTGATATCAGGCTGAGACATTGAGCTGACGTTGGACTTTGAGCGATGAAGAAAGTGGGAGATGAGGACAATGGGAAGGCGAAAACCGAATATATAAATATTCACGACAGTCCTGAGCGAGCCACGCAAGTCCTGTGAATCGCTTAGTGAGGATCATGAGTAGGCTCTCATGTGAACACCCCAGATTGTCCATTGAACCTGTCTGTACTTACTGAGATGCAATCGATATCTTTCTGTTAATGTGGTTAGCACAATTCGATGTTCAACTCCAGGATGGGCGCCAATCTCCTGTCATGGTATTCATGTATCAATCTCCACACCTTTCACATTTCGGACTGGGGTAGGTACCTACAATAGCTTGACACGGCGACTGGATGAATAGAATCTACAGATGGCACCCCAGATACTATGCTTATTCCATACGAGTCTTTGAAAATGCCAGTTTCGTTTGAAATATCACTCGGTATAGCTCCGATTGAAGGACTAAACCTTGCTTACAGATAACGCGAACATGGTTCCATCCTCTTCCATTTATAGTTCCATACATCTCTCTGACATCCCAACCTCACCTCACTTGTGACAAGCTTCTCGCGTCCTCATATTCAAACATGGCAGCCAACACAACCGTCTGTGGTCCTTTGCCCGAGCTCGTCAGTCTCAAAGTCTCCACCAAGATTGTCTCAGGACAAACAACCTATGCTGTTGTGGAGGAGTCGAAACTCTGGCCCAATAACTCTGTTAGTGCATCCCCTCTCGTTTAGCAGACATATTCAGATGTTTCTATCAGATCATCATTGTCGCCTTTCTAGACGGTAATCCAGCTCAACATGCCGCCGTGAAAGGTGCATTCAAGCAATGTTCCTTGTACGCTAACATCAACTTCCAATTCGTCGACGATAATACACGCCCTGCACACATTCGTGTCACCTTTGCGCTTCCTGAGGCGTGGAGTGCCGTCGGTAACGATGCACTTGGGATATCAGCCACCCCAACGATGAGCCTTGGGTTCATCAACAAGGATCTTCCTTCACGAGCCGATCGCTCAATGCTACTCCATCAAGTCGGACATGCATTGGGGCTTGGGCACGAATGGGATGGCAAAAACATTCGTTTGACCCGTCCCGGAAATAACAAGGCTATCAATCAGCACTTTGAACGCTTCGGCGGAAAGTCAGTGTCCAACTTCCTCAGGATTGATAAGGATTCCGTTATGAAGTGGGTTTATTCGTGGTCTTTCTAGGAAAAGATTGATGGCTGACTGATTAATACAGCTACTCACTTCCTCCGGGGATGGCAAACGGTGCAATCGTCACCACTGCTGATGTCATCGAGCTTTCCGATGCCGATAAGGCTTGGCTCACCCTCAACTACCCTGGAAGGTTGGGCGTCTCGAGCGGAGAAAAATGGACAACTCTCCGAGCACTCGACACTCTCGGCGTTCCCCTTAGTGTTGGCGCTCGAATCCTATCGAGCAAGCGAGAGGCAGATCAGCGGGCTTATTATGCTGAACACGTCTCGTCCATTTGGCAAGGTAAGTTGAATGTTTGGTTCAAGCAAGCGACGCAAGGTCAATAATATCGTACAGCCACTAGTGAACTTGATCTTACCAAGATACTCTCCAACCGTGTCTTGAGTGTTGCAACACTCTCTAGTCCTGCCAGTGGTGTTAGCGAGGCCCAAGACGATGATAGCTCTCCCACAGCTTCAGCGGAGTCTGATGCTGGCGATGATAGTTCGTCTTCGGGCGACACACCCGAGACCCAGGATGACATTGACGAGACTCAAGTACTCGCAGCTATTGTTTTGCACCCCCGCTTCCACGAAACGATCACGAAATTGGTCGAAAACGATCTTACTCAATCGGGGATTAACCTGAATCAGTACCCTATTCAAGATCCCTCAGTGGATGTCCAGCAAGGAATATTCGCTTTCTTGCTTCCCGCTCTGCTGCCTGCGATCACGGACTTGGCCGGAAAGGCGATAGGCGGCTTGATGTCCAATAGCATTCAACCGAATGCGGGCGCCGCATACTATCCCGGACAGCCTCTTCCACCTGATGTCCAGCAGGGCATATTCGACGTGTTTACCAAGGTCATCAAGAATCCAATCTTCACAAATGTCATTAAGACCATTGTGAGCGAGTTGTGAACGACACGTACTTTGATTCCGTTCTTGAATTTCTCTCCGTTCGTCTTTGTCTCATAAACGGCTTCTGTGTAACCTTGTACGTACGTTATCTTGTAAAACGACTTGAAACCCCACTCATCAATATTGTCTTTGTTCAAATGTGTATATAACGATAATTACATTGAAATACGAGAATGTTCTGGCGCTGTACTTTGGGTCTAGATGAAATGTTGTATGGTCACAGCGTACAACTTACAAGCAATTGTGCTCTCGGGAAGCGCTATCAACGCACGTAATCCAGTCGCTGAGTCCCGCCTTAATTAACATGTGAGCTTCGGATTAGGTCCAACGAACCAAATCCGACACTACCGTCTGAGGCACATGGGTCAATTCCTTGAGCCACACGTTCAGTAGCAATTGAAACAAGATCCCTCCTGTAATCACGACGAGAGTTCCAGAAGAAGGATAGCACCATAGACGCTCGATAGACGTCCAGTAACCCAAATTTGAATGGGAGTGACTCGGAGCACCAGGATAAAGCATCGAAGCCCAAGATGACGAGCGCGATCGATATGAGCGCAGATTTTAATTTACAGGTACAGATATCGTGATCATGAGGATAAGGTGGCCCTCTTGGATCATTCCGGGCAAAGCCCCCGCAGATTATAATGCGCACACCCTAGATTGATTTCCGGGTTTTATTTGCACATAGACTCTGAAAAACGTTGTGCGGTGTTAACACGCTCTTAAAAGGACATCCTTTCACATTCGTGGAATTTCAAATAACCTCATTCTTCCAACCCTCGACGTCACAAATTACGACTGCCAATCACATCATGAGGCTAGTGGTGGCGCCGTCGATGACCCTTCGGGCGGACCTAGGCCAAGTCTGACCTATTTAGAGTGGAATCATTGATATTGTGTGAACTTCAACATCCTCATGTCCAACTCCTCAGATACTCAACAATTCGCAGATAAGCCACTCAGTAAGAGATATCTCTACGGTAGTTGTTTACCCTGATTGACGTTGATTTGGCATTCAGGTCCGGAGGACAGCACCTCTTCTCCTCGTGATGATGAGAAGTCAAACAAACACACAACGGACACTCAAGCTCTTGATCCCAGCACAATATGTCTCTTCCGCGAGTCCATCGAGGCTGCAAAGGGAGAACAGAAACCGGACACCTCTAAATGAGTACGTACTTCTACAGATATGCCCATTCTCCACTTGAATTTGACCCGTAGTTGATGTGAAATAGCCTGATATTGGAAGCGGGTCATCGGATCTATTGAAGGGAAGGAGGTCCAACTTGTGCTTAATATGCCTTCAGTGTTTCTCTGTTATGTACAGGCATTGTAATTGTCCGCTCTTCTGGAACTTGGTTGACGGAAGCTGCGTGTGTAAGCTCAATTCGTGTTTTTCACGTGAGCTTCGCACCTGAATGTCCAGCTATATGCTATCGTTCCCAGATCAGAATGGCTAAACGATGATGAGCGCCACGATATAGATTGCGTCGTCTATCATGACAGCCGTAATGAACGCCGGGCTCACAAATGACAGTCAATATGATGATTACTGACAAGTGAGTTACTTTCAAAATCAGAAATATACCACATCACTTGATACATCAGCGGCAGAAGCAGATCTACCCTGGATTCATACCGCAGTACGCAGTTCAATGACACTCCCTATCAACACGATGCTGCTTTGTTATGGAGTACTAGAGCACAGATATCTCTTTTGTGTTTGCCGTCAAGATGCTGTAGGGAGCCAGCAATATCAAAACTTGTGATGGGTTAACAAGACGTAAACCGTCCCCTTTCCTGCCTGCCTTTTCAGTGAATTGTCCGGGAAGATCGTTAACGCTTTTCGAAATCTAAGCACGACAAAAAGGGTTCGATTAGACACTCATTTGGGTGATCTGTGCGTAGCAGATGCTCGATTTGGGTGCGGAGTGTGCGGGGTGGGGGAGAAGTCGCGTCCAACGTTCCCTGCATTTGGATTCAGAGTACAATACGACCACTCTGACAGAGTTGTCAGAAAAATGCCGCTTGACGAGACTACGTAGACAGCGTGATGGAGAGTAAGGCATACAGCCTGACAGCAATATCGATCGAACTAGGTCAGCCTAACGTTTTGCGGAATGAGATTACCCACATTTGTATTGAGTGACCATCGAGCGGATACATCTCGCTTAACGAACAACGACAGGAATATGTATAATCAAACCCTTTGGTGTGATACGCTGACTGGAACATGGTAATCCGGTATGCGGAAGACGCCATAAAGGAATAGAGAATACGAATATGGTGCACCGTCTACGTTAGAGCTAATACCAATGGGTAGTAGCCACAGGGAAGTTTACGAAAGAAATAGGACGCTTCTGTGACAGAAATAATTGAGGGTATGGCGGACTATCCGCAGGTCATTCAAAATGAGCAACAAGCCCAATGGTTGAACGACTCAAAGTAGGAAAACTGCTGTTCTCCCGGTTCTCGGTGTCCTGGCGCTACGCCAAAGGCTTCTAGACTACCTATGTTGGCCATGAGTGTCTCCATTCTGAAATTGGAGCTCGGGCATACTGGATAGATCACCCCCGCTGCCAAAAATACGCCACATGTTCGCCCCCAGGATGCCCCGTGTGTGATGGTGTGAAAACAGTTCATGGCCAGTAGCTCTTGTCTAATGTCGCCAATGACCGCGGAAAGACATACTCGAGATGATTGGAAGTCCAGGAATCTAGCGAATATCTTTGATCGTACAAGAACAGTAAAAAAAACCTGCTGGGGACTGGGATTAAATCCGAGATATTATCTTCCAGTCAGAATGTCTGGGACGCGATCTTCACCCCAAACTTCACCAGCCGACCCAGAGCCCAGTGACAGAACCCCACAAGGCGATGGCGCTATGGAGTGAGCGCGGCAAATATAACGCCCTTAGACAAAGTAACGTTCCGATACCGTACGATCCCTTTACATGTTCTAAGCCGTGGCAGGAGACATATTTGATCTTTAAAGTGATTGGTACGAGATAATCACGTTCACCAGGAGACCCAGCGCTTTCCAGATCCCGATTCCCGCTCACCAAAACGTGAATCTACCGAGACAAGGCGTACCGCATACCGACCTCAATTGTAGTATCACGCACTGAGGTGGTATCCAGGTTAGGAATGGACATTTCTCCTGCCAAAGATACGCTCGAACAAGTCAATGGTCATGTACAGCATGTCCGAGACGCACATACCAGAATAAAATGCTGAACATGCGTATCTTAACCATCTTACCCCAACTGTAATGGGCAATTGAACTAAGAATTGAGATTACATGAACAGCAAACATGGAACTTACAAACAGAATCATGAGGTAAATGTCACTTCTACCCATTCCTGGTCGACAAAGTTCCACCAGAACGTTCATCATTCTTCAGGAGATTATAACCTGTACCTCGGGCGAGAGCCTTTCCTAATCAACACCATGAAAGGGGTAAATCAATAGTATAGCTCTGCATTCCCGACACTGTGGAGCATTAACATGAGTCCCAGTGGGGTGATATGAGCGTCGAAAAGATAAACAAGCGAAAAACTCTTAGCTAGAAACTCTGTCCTAGATGTACGCTAATCGCCAGCTGTTGGATTTTTAGGGTGCGCGTGAGAAGTACGTGGTAAGTGTACTTTGAGAACGTAAAAATAGAGTTTGCGGTTGATCAAGGCTTGGGGCTTTGGCCTCGCAAACGCATGCCCCTTGCCACTATATTTTCTGGTTTTTATATCTACAACTTTGTATCTAGAATATTCTACTGTAGCTACTTAGTAAAATGCTTAATAAACGCTGAATAAGTACTGAGTCAAAAGAACTACCTAGAAACCACTCGCAGACGCTCCAGCTGGCGAGTCGGAAACATCCAGAATTCCAACACCAGCGGAGTTAGGTGTATTTAACCCAGCGTAAGCCAACGTAAATCGATTTTCAACCGACGCTGATTGGAGTAAGTGAGTGACTTGTGATACAGTGATTGGATTAAGTACTTCATCACGAATACCAGTCATCGAGGACAAGGAGTGTAATGTGAAGACGGAGCAGACCAGCCGGTGGAGCACTGGCGTTACAACTTGTGGAATCCAAACAATTTGGCGCCTAGGCTTCACTATATGCGGGTGCGAGTGCTTAACGGCAAGAGGGACCACCAAACAATGGCACGAGTCCCGGGTTCGAGAATGATGACGGCCAGTATGTAGGGCGGCAAAGGTCCATGTGTGAACGCACCATCTGAAGGAATAGTCGGTATCATGATTTTGGGGAGGCGACGACATAACGCACCATTGGGGAGAACCTTCCACGATCCCTTATCGATTATCTTTTACCCTCTCGTCCTTCCTCTCTTTAACCATTCTCCTTTTCACCCAACGTACCACGTTGTATTCGATGCTCTGTGTCCATAGGGACATAGCGGTCCTGACTTTTGTCTTCTCCATCCATTCAGTCGAGTGGTGTGGGTCTTGCCGGTGTGGGGTACGGACGGAGGTAGAAGGTACACTCGGATATCTCCCCTGCTTCCTTCCCACACCAGGAGCCAATAATCGAAGCATAATATGCAAGCGTAGGAATTGTGTGTGATAGGAAGCAAGACAGCAGAGACGTGGCTGCATGTACGGCTGTGGGCGTCCAAAACGATGAGAAATGAAGGGGAGCTGCAAACGAAATCCCGGTGATGTAAGGTGCCGGGGATGTGCCATGGTGGAGATGGGCGAAGGTAGGCAGATCTCATATCTTTCGTCGATTACTTTTTTTCTCTTGGCAAAACCCTGCCCGATGTCTGTCCTCATACACAACATGGGACCCCAATGCGCTTATCTAAGAACGAGAAGGCTCGATGAAGGACGCTGGATTGTATTGAAGAGCGGGGTTACTGTGTGATGAAATTGGGTGGTTCGGTGTCGATATCGAGCGTTGTGTGGGTTGGGTAACGATGGCTAAGTGTCTCAATGAATCACCCGTTCATAGCAAGAAGCGTACATATACTGTACCTCTGTTTGACCGTAGACCATTCCATCTCATACTATCCTGAAAAAAGTCGTGCACTCAGGAAATTAAAGCCTGACTCGTGTTAGCAGAACGAATCTGAGCAGAGAAATGCAGAACGTACGAGGCGTCGGTCATCGTGGGTTGAGGAAGAAAGGACGATGGGCCAGAGTAGGGTTTAGGGTTAGGTACAGGTGACGTCATTGATATCTAGAGCTGGAGGCATCGGAATCAAAGCAGGCTGATAGAATCGTATGATGCATATGCTTGACCTCAAGCTTGATGCTTGGGGCCTACACATAGCAGGCCGTAGATGCAAAATAGCGTCATGTCCAAGTCACATTCATGACCGAACAACGAGGTTTATAGATACTAGATAGAACGCTTCCGATATCTAAACTCGGACCAACTGCTCATTCCACTCCTTCTTGCCCTCAGAGGTCGAATTCCCATCGTTCCATGGAAATTATGGTCAGTAAAGGTAAACTGGTCTCATCTGATCAAGAGACCAGTTGAACACGCACCGTAGAGCATCCCAATACGTCAGGGAATTGTCAACCAGCTGTATCCACTCGTATTGGCTATTCAGTAGTGAGCGGACATCAAAAACTAAGCACCGTGCAATCCAGCGTGCTTTGATGTTGATGTCAACAAAGTGCCTTTGCGTCAGGATTCCAGCTAGAATCCAGAAGTTAGAGCGGTACAATGATGTATCAAAACCTCGAGCGCCTAACGGCGCTAAAGGTGCTATAAGTGGCAAGTCCGAAATCCGATGAGCCCACAGTCATGCGTTCGCTGAGTTCTGAGCTCTGTCGTCTCCCTGTCAGGTGTCAGTTGTGGTACCAAAGATGATTTAGAACTTCCCGAGATCGTGATTCTTACACATCTTGCTACCTGCCTTGGACAAAAATGAAAACGGAACGGTGGTTAACTTCGAGAACCAAGACCTAGTACGGCATAATCATCCCGGGACCAAGCATTGATACCCTATCCGTAATGACTCTATCATCTATCTACAGAGCGGTACAGGTATGAGAAGTGGTACGAAGGCCCTTACCGGTGCTTTCTGATGTTTGCATCAGGGTGAGCAGCTCGTGCACATGATAGGACACGACTCGTATGGCTACCAGTCTTCGGGACCAATGCCATGGCACAAGTGAACGCACCCACCTGTTTTGCGACGGTAATGCTTTTCACGGCCCGACACGACTAAAGCGCTTCGTGTGTTCAGGATGTTTATCACTGACTTCCAAGAATTCTCTCTATGTCAAAACAGTGTTTACAGGAGTCCCAGTTCACACTGCCATTCAAGAAGCTCACAGTTATAAAAGCCTTAATAGAAGTCACTGTTTCCACATTCCAAAAAAAACATGAAGCTTACCTCCCTTTTCGTTCTTAGCTTATTCGGGACGTTTGGATTCAACTTGACCATGAATCCATAGTCATACTACTCTATATTTATCGCGACAACATTTACTCCTGACCAAGTCGACGTCAACTTTACACTCCCTGAAGGTGATAACGAGCAGAGTCCGCGACGACACAAGTCTCAATTGGATGGCCTTGTCTAATCACACTCGCGTCAGTCGGACTTATTTATTATCGCGCTTCCGTACGCACTGACTCGGGATGTACTATAGTTTACCTATGCCTCTTTTGTCACACTACACAAGAGTTCCCCGTTACCAACAGAGCGATACAAACCCCAAGGACCTCCAACTATGTATTCTGTACTGCGTCTACGACCTGATTACATATCTGAATCATGTTGGCTTACAAGAAGATACTGAGCCAAGAGCGTTTGAACGAGTGGAAATGCATCCGTAGGTGTCACGGATGCGTATAATTCGCGAGTACTGAGCGTGTTGGAAGTACATGGTACATTGCACCCTTTTGAGGAGCTCAACCAAAATGACCATATGCTGAACCACCACCAATACGCATATTCATCAACTCCTCCCTCAAGCGGATCCCCATCCAAGTTCGGTACCAAAGAACCCACAGAACGCCTCATAATCTATCAAATATCCGAGTAATCAGCCTGCGCCGACCAAGAACACAAGTGCAAGACCACATACGTTCAAATATCTCCTCTTCATGCGAAGCTAACTCGGTACCCGCAAAATACCCACACTCGACGACTTGTTTGACGACATCCACTGTCTCGAAGTGACATACGCAACTGATAGAACCTGTTTCATTTCCTCCGGGTTCTGGAGAGGATTGTGCATTCCCGCACCACTATATAATTCGTATAAGATATAAGTTTGTATAGGGAAAAGAGAGTTGGTAATTGCCTGGAAAGTTTGGATGAGGCGGCTCGCTACATCGTGGCATTCACCAGAATCTTGTCGTGGTCGAGGGGTGGCTTGCACTATACGCCGGGCTTTCGGTCAGTATTCTTGGAAGAGACTGTTGGAACGTACCAGAACCTAGGAGACTGAGCGCAGCGATGCAGAATGATAGAGAAACAAACTTCATAGCGCTGAATGGTATGAGTAAACCTAGGACACCATACTTTCCATCTTTTATACCAGTCAACTCTGCATTTTCTGGCAGAAATAAGGAACACCGAGGTGATGAACTAACATGAATATGAAATCATTCATGAAGTATCGACTCTTGGCCAGGAACTTGTATCCTCGAAAATCCAACTCCGAGCAAGCGTCCCGATAGGTTCGGGAATTAGGACTTGGACGCAGATTAACTTGTTCATGCGGGCAAGCCTCACCGTGAGATGAGGATACTCTAAATGTGTGTATTTGCTCCACAATTCATTAGCAAACCAAAATCAGGCACGCTTTGATGTACATAAGTACCCTACGCCTCGTGTTCCCTTGACGCTCGGGGGTCTTGCGGGCGTCTAATGATGCTAAATATCCTATCGGCGGCAAATCCAATGTGCTTGGAGTGTAAAACTCCAAGGTTCGTTCATGTTCGGGGCCCAGAATTATTCGCTTCGTCGATACCTTAGACTACCTGCTTCTGTATACTAGGGTGTCCCAAGTTCTACACCAAAGTTAAACCAGGACGCACCAGATTCTCACATACCCCTTCGCCCCCTTGTACAGCAAACTCGGAGACTGGTCATTTACTTAACGCCAAACACTTCCCGGATCCAAGGGGAATCATATTCCTGTACACACCACCTTACAGTGGCCAACATGAGAAACGAAGACTGTTACCTGTAATTGAACTTGATACTGATCTGCGCTCGTGCACATGATACAACACGATTCGCATGGCTAACCGTCTGGTATTCTATGAATATGATAACATACGTTCATCATTTCTGGGCACAACTTGAGCGTATCCGTTTACTTGCGATGATGATGATTTCATGCCGAGTTAATACTTCTACTTCTCCCGGACTTTTGCCATCGGCTTCGAGGTATTCGGAAAGGAGAGGCGTGGGTACCGTTCATCTGTCCGCGTTGAAAATTTTCTGGAAGAAACTCCACTTCCCCTGGATGTTTATCACCGACTTCGAAGTGTTCCGAAAGTTGAACGGAACACGAGCGGTGCTACAAGTACTCCATCCAACATTACCATTCACGGAGCTTAGGGGCCATTCAAAGTATAAAAGCATCGATGAGAACTCATGTTTCTGCATTCTATTCATCTCTCACAGTCATGAAGTTCACCTCTGTTGTTGTCCTCAGCTTATTCGGTATGTTCAGATCCACCAGTCTCAGGAGCCTATGTTCACCCTGCGTCGTTTGACATCAAAGCGTTCGCTTCTGCCCAAGTGAACTTCACACCCCCCGATGGCGAAAACGAACAAGCTCAACAACAATGCGAGTCTCAAGCCAATGCATTAGTTAATACTATTAACGTCAGTCGCATTTTCTCCCTTATCCATCATTCGTACTCACTTGCTGTAGAACTGCGCAAACGCCGCATCCGAGCAGCCCGATGGTCGTGAACAAGCGCTGATTAGGTGTATGTGCTCCGATGAGACGAGCGATGCTATCGGCGAGGCTTTGAATTGCGTTGTTTCGGCTGATGGTGATATTAGAGACCAAGCTGAAAAGGCATTTAATAGTGAGTTATTCCTTGTACAGTGTTCGGCAATGAAGTGAGACTGATCTGGTGGTATAGATTATGCTGAGCAATGTAAATCGAGTGGACAAGAAGTGAAACAGCAGAATATTCAAGGCAATGGTGCGCCAGCCGTAGGAAGTGGTGTGCTGAGCGTCTTCGGAGCAGTGATGGGTGTTTATTTCGCGTTCGCTTGATAATTGGACGAGTTGTGTATAGTTCCAGTGTTATTTTGTTAATGCTAAGACTCCAATGGAGTGCTGTAAGTAATACCCTGATTCCGTCGCCTCGATTGACGACGGGTGGTTGCTCGATACGTTGTGTTATACGTTACATCCGCTTGCTAGCCGTTATGGGCCTGCCTACTTGGAAAGATGAGCAGATGATTTGTGATGAATTCATACTGTACCGTTCGGCAGATGGAACATCACCATGGCGAAACTTGCAGAAGCCTCTTACGGAAGAAGACGCGTTGTCTATACCCTTCAAAGACCGAAAATATTGGAATTCCTAGCGATCGACACGTGTAATCAGGAACGAAAACGTAAAGTATAAGAACCAAACCCTGGAATATGGCTCTATCAAGAAGGCAAGGAAGCATGTTCAGAGAACCAAGATGACTTCATACCTTGTTGCCGAAAGTCCGGTCAACCAACGACGGATCGGTACAAAAACGCTTGAAAGTTGATAGGTATCAATACTTTATCTCAACGGTATAGAAACCACCTCCTCTACATCCATCCAATCCCGAAATGGTGCCAACAATACGGCATCAGAAAGATTTCTAAACCCAAGGGACGGAGGCAAGGCGTGAAGCTGTGAAGACATCATCGATTATCAGGTACCATCGAAATTGACCTGTTGTTGAAATGGGTGTAAAATCGTGACGTATCTTCGCAACTCGAACAAGTGACATTGGAGGCAGAGGTTGGTCTCCGATTCAGGGAAGGAAACGGAGGAATGGACAAGAAGGAAAAACAGATCTTTCCAAGGGAATTAGATCGTTCGGGGATCGAACCCGAGCTGCTTGCCAATGTCTATATTCCGAAGTACAGAAGGCAAGCGTGACAACCACGTCACCAATGGTGTCCTTGTCACGATTGAAGCGATCCAGGTACAAAACTTAACCTGGCAACTACTTACCCTCTTTCCAAAGACTAGGATCCGGCAGAACGTGCTTTGGGTTTCAGTTCCTGCGCTGGGATTTGATAAACGACCTCTATTGGCTTGATGCAACGGGTGCCGAAAGGTGCTGAGAGGCGTGGAAATGAGCTGAAGGGAAACAAATACGCCTGATATAAACAATCGGGGATCCAATCATACGAGAGACGTACGTTCTCCCGGGAACGTTCACCAAGACATCGAGGTCGAAGCTAGAGTTTGTCGTGATAAGCAACCGGACATGGACAAGATAACAGAGACGTACATCCAATCCTGGTCAAACCATTGAGAGAGGAGGCGTTTACTATGTCCTAGAGAGCAGGAAATGTCCGCGAATATCCAGGAACACGACTGAGGGCAAAGAGGTGAATGGGATAGACGACGTTTGATATCGCGCTGAAGCCTAAGGCGCGAGTGCTGAGCATCAGAAGGACCAAAAATAGGTGCCCGGCGTTGAGAATGATGACGGCCCGGGTGAATAACGACGGAGAGTGTCCATATGTCAATGGGTAGACAGGCAGGTACGTTCTGAAGGAGTGGTCGATATCATGGTTCCGAGGAGGGGGCGAAACAACACACCATCGGGAGAACTTTCCATTATCTATGATATTTCACCCCTTCGTCCTTCCACTCTTTCTCTAACTACTCTCCTTGTTCCAGCGCACCGCGGCGTATCACTAGCACCATGCTCCGCGGGTCGATTGTCGGGGGCGTAGGGGTGTGGATGGGTGTAACGGCGACTTCTATGTCTATTTGGTCAAATGAGGTACGGGTAATGGAGGAGTGGAAGTCGATGAATGTCGGATAAAGCGAGTTTCGGGATTTCCTTCGTGCCTACTTCCTATCCATCCGAGCCCGCAGCACATACTCACGGTCCCTCGTGCTGGTGCAAGCGCAGGTACCGGGGGAAGGTATGCAGAATCGTTGTCGTTCGTATTGCATCTTCCTCTTCATACAACCTCTGGCTAACCTTCATCGTCTTATAGAGCCCGAATGAGAGCAAAACGAGCGCCGTTGCGAACGAGAAGCTGGGAACTTTTTTGTTGAGGTACCGAGTGATAACATTGGGACGGTGGTTCGGTGTCGATATCGAGCGTTGTGTGGTTTGGATAACGATGGCTAATTGGCTCCAAGCGTTGTGAGGGTCATCGTAGTGGAGAAGAAAAGGCGTTGGTCCCAAGTAGGGTTTAGGGTTAGGCCCTGTTGACATCATCTAAGATAACGCTGACTCTGATAACGATAACTCCTCGGATCTCTAAACCGAACAGCCGAACATCAACATTCGATTGATCTTTGCCCACCACGTTCTCAACCTTCCTTATGCATGCTTGCTTCCAAGAAACTCCCTTTCATGTTTACCTTTAAGATTATTTCTCATTGATATATTCGACTAGGCGACCAAACTTGCACCAACTTGTGCTTCATAGGGCTAAACCCAACTTGTTCATACATCAAAATCAGATACGGGTCAAAAAGCCTCCACAATAACAATCATCATCAAACCCAAAACACTCAACATCTTACCTCCTGGCAGGTGCAATCCCATTGCGCCATTCCCTTCACTTCGAATAGTCTGCTGCTTTACTTCCTTTCCGTCAGACTGACAGTTCTGAGAGTATTCTATGACACTGGTTGAATATTGCCTCGTGAGAGCAACCTGAATGATTACTTACGATCAAACGCCTTTTGCGCATCTTGCAGCAAACTACCATCCGCAGAGACGGCACAATTCAACGCGACACCAATGGTGTCGCTAGTGTTGTCAGAGCAAAGGCAGTAAATGATGGTCTGTTGCTGACTCTGATAGCTACAGACCTATGGTAGAGAATGAACAATCAGCCGTGGCGAGATAATGATAATACACACTTTAATGGCATTGAGCATGGCATTTGCTTGAGATTCGCATTGGTTTTGGACCTGTTGTTCACCAGAGCCAGGCAGTGTAACGTTTTGGGCTGAAGCGTGGGCTATAGAGGTTGAGTTTTATTTGGTAGGTAGGGGAGTAAGTGTACGAACGTACCGAGCAAGGCAAAGACAACGATGGAAGTGGTGGACAACTTCATCGTCAAGATGGGAGAGAAGTGGTATGGTAGATGATAATGCAAAAATCCCTGACCTATATGTGTTTCTTGGGGTGTGAGAATCTGAGAGCCCCGGCGCACCTTGATGATTATCATGTATAATCTATTCTCGGCAGATTCTCGGTGCTCCTCTATGCTGTATGTGCTAATAATAACACTGACAGGGCGGGACGAGATCATATCACAATCACATAGACCGTAATTCCGTCTGTGGCCCGATGAGTAATTTCGAAATGTTGGGCCCAACATCAGATTGCAAAGTTACCTTTGTGCGTAGGTTTGAGCCAAAGGACGTGGAAGACCCAATGAAACTCATTTGGACAGGCGGGTATGAGCGGGATGCAATCACATCTTGAACTTGACGTGATCCGTAAGTTGAACTTCTTAGTGTACTAGTAATCCTTATATTTCCAGAGCGGGTTTCCGCGGCATCTACACACAATCTGCTTGGATTTATGACCCAAATCCCAAGTTCTTCAAAGAAGGACATGCGTTTTGAAATTCATTCACTAGCTCGCACATCACTCGGTAGGTTTTCCCAAAGAAAATCAATCCATTCCAAATGTTCGAGCTGAGAGAGTTTATTCATGTGACTCATTTAAAGTCTATATCTGACTCTATGGCAAGCAAAACCATAAACAAATCATGAACAGGTGCGTTAGGTGAGGCATCTGACCTTCAAGCGCAAAGGATAGATTGATATTCCGTGCGCATCGCAGAACAAATAGACCAAGCATTGAGTCATTGCTCCCGGGCCACATTGGAAGCATCTTTGATTGGTTGATTTTCTCCTATTTCTCACATAGCCCGAGTGTCAAGCTTCACCAAGACCGCTGCTGCCGGGACTCGTTCTTCGTCTGTCTGGCTAGTATAGAACCTGAAGTACCTCCCATCTCAATCAAACTTCGCTCCGCGTTCGTTGTGCCCTACACGGTCCTGTTATTCTGTTTCAATTCCTATTCCTCTGCCTCCAGCGTTACTTTCTAGCCACCGTGATGACACTTTTGTTGAATCGCTCCTACTCTGGCCTATCGTCTTTTCTTCTTCGCGTATCATGAACATGGTCCCTAAATCCTGGGCAAGCGTCCGTGTCGGGTCAAGTAGTGGGTTCAAAAAACACAAACACGGTCGTGGTGAGGTTGTGAGCGTGTGAAACAACCTGGCGAAAGAAGTACCGATGAATGGCAACGGAGGCAGATATAGCGAGATACAGGCTCGGCTCGTTGTCCTTCATCGACTCCATCTTGTTCCTCTCCATGCTACTCTCCTAATTTCTGTCCTTTTATATCCGAATCCTTTTAAGCATGGAAATAGAATGGGCGCCTTTGAGAACTAGAAGCTAGGGCTTCTTGGTAATGTACACGTGGAATTACATGGCGCTTGTGGGGTATGGATGGATATCAAGGGTATGAGAAAATTGGTCGAGGAAGGAAGATGATAAAGCACCCGTCATACACGATAAAATAGGAAATGTACCTCAGAGCTATTCCATTCTTATCTACCCTACAAAGTGATTCCTCGCTTGTGCTCTTGAATTAGATCTGCCGACTGCTTTGAGCATACGGGATCGGAGCAGAGAAATGCAGAACGCCTCAAGCGTTCTAGTTGTCATCGTGGTAGAGGAAGAACAACGTGAGGTCAGAGTTAGGGACATGTGACGTCACCGGATGAGAGAAACGCGCGTCATCCGAGTGATGGAACTCAATCTGACGAAGGTGTTGAAATGGTGGTCTGCACCCTGTATGTTGTGGTATTCGAGAAAGATGCCGATGATCGCTGAGACGGGGCGATCCCGATTCGGTAAGCACAATGCACGGGGAACATGATGCATAAGACTGAGACTAGGTACAACATGTTAGAACGCCTGTAATACTACCTATTACAGCGCTGAACAGATCACCCCGAGGAATCGCTGTCGCACGAACAAGAAATCAAACAGTAGAACCTTGAAGGAAAAGCTACGCTTGCGATGGTAGGAAAGGAATTTCACAGAGCTATCATGGATGTTGATCTGCTGGTCTGATTGTGACTCTCAGAGAATAATATGCTATATGCGAAGTTCTATTACTATCCTAGTCATTTCATGACTCCAAAGGGCACATCCATTCTTCGGTTGCTCGATATACTGTCTACCGTATAGCCTATACCTAGAGTGACAGAATTGCGTACTAGGCTTTCCTCCAGATACTCGAAAGCTCCCCACTTTCAGATACATGTCGACACCACATCCTTCCCCCTGTAGGATTGGATTAGTAATAGCTCATTCTTCATAATCCCAGAAAGACGTACCGAATGCTCTCCACGACCTTAGAGAAGGACACACCTTCTGAAATCGATTCACTAGCTCATATTCCTCACTCTTAATGTCATCCCAAAAGAATACGATCCAGTCCAAATGTTCGAGCCGAGAGAACTCACCCATATGACTCGTTATCACGTCTATCTCTGACTTTGTGACAATCAGTACCAAAAATAGGCAATAACGACATTGAAGAAGACGAACCTCGCTTACTTCTCTAGTTGGACTACCATATCTCATGAACAGGTGTGTTAGGTGAGGCATCTGACGTGCAACCGCACAAAATAGATCAATGTTCCGTGTGCATCGCAGAATAAATAGTCGAAGCATTGGGTGATTGCTCCCTCGACACGCAGATTCGAAAGCATCTATTACTGGTTGATAGTCCCCTTGGGTGATATGATCACCCCAGATAACCTCGAGGCAATGAAAAGCCGGGAGAGAAGGCGCAAGTATGTGTGGAACGACATTGGGGGGACCATTCAGGGATCGTAGCTTCGGTAGAATCGGCGGTGGTTCAGAGCCATCTATAAAGACGTTGGAACCGTCATTGAAGATGAGATCCTGTAGTGATTCTCTGTGTCGATATAGGAAATGTAATTTGTCGGTAGTGAGGTGTAGAAGCACGAGGAAGGAGAGTTTCGGGAGAGTGATAGCTGATAAAGCAAATGAGGGGATTTCAGAAATGTCGAGAGCGAGATCTGTGATTTTTGGTAGAAATGAGAATGCGCGTGTCATCAACCGGAAGAATGAACGCGTTGGCAGGTGCTTAGTGCCAACCTCAAGGCTACATAGTACTGATTAAATAAGATGTTCCAGGTAATAAGTACGCAACACACCTAATGAATACACTCTCTACGTACTCCCCAAGACCTGGATTACGAAGGATTGTTTTGAAGAACAAAACCATCTGCCTGGGCCGATCTGGAGCGAATTCCTGATACAATAGTGGCACGCTTGTTCTGTGCGCCCCTCTCGATACCATGCAAGTGTTTAAGAGAACATCTCTGGGACATAGTTGTAGAATGTTGTCCAAGATCTCCGGCAGGATCACCATCTTGGTTTCGACAGTGAAGGTGAATATCGCGATCGATCGAATGGCAGTTACTAGCAAAAGAGCTAAGTGTTCCATACCGATCCATTGAAAACCAATTACCTACTTGAAAGCGAGCAATATACTCAGAGCTGGATGAAAATCGAGAAGGTGGTGGCTAAAGGAAAAGTGTAGCTCGGGATCGATAGGCTATACCCCGCAAGACATCTATATCTATCTTTTGCTCACTTTTGTTACGTACCTTATTCCTTGCTTCTTTACCGCCTCGAGGCTGGAGCGTCTACGGGCGCCAAAGAATAGGGCCTCCCAAGTCCCCCGTGGCTACTCCAACGCCAGTTGCAGTCGGTTTCTTGCCCTCAAGCTATACCGCCCGATTCATTTTGGGATGTAGAGCTGTGTCCCCTGGATGTTTATCACCGACTTCGAAGTATTCGGGAAGTTGAGTGTGCCACAAGTGCTCTACCCGACATCGCCATTCACGGAGCTTGAGGATCATCCTAAGTATAAAAGCATCAATGAGAACTCATGTTTCTGCATTCTATTCATCTCTCACAGTTATGAAGTTCACCTCTCTCGTTGTTCTCAGCTTATTCGGTATGTTCAGATCCACCAGTCTCAGGAGCCTATGTTCACCCTGCGTCGTTTGATATCAAAGGGTTCGCTTCTGCCCAGGTGAACTTTAAGTCCCTTGATGCCGATAACGAACAAGTCCAGCAACAATGCGAGTCTCAAGACAATGCATTAGTCGATAATATCGACGTCAGTCGCATTCTCTTCCTTATCCGCCGTTCGTATTAACTTGTCATAGAACTGCGCAAACGCCGCATCCGAACAGCCTGATGGTCGTGAACAAGCGCTGATTAGCTGTATGTGCTCCGATGAGATGAGCGATACTATCGGCGAGGCTTTGAATTGCGCTGTTTCGGTTGATGGTGATCTTAAAAACCAAGCTGAAAAGGCATTTAATAGTAAGTTGTTCTTTGTGCAGTGTTCGGCGTGAAGTGAGACTGATCTGGTGGTATAGACTATGCTGAGCAATGCAAATCGAGTGGACAAGAAGTGAAACAGCAGGATATTCAAGGAAATGGTGCGTTGACTGTAGGAAGTGGGGTGCTGAGCGTCTTCGGAGCAGTGATGGGTGTTTATTTCGCGCTCGCTTGATAATTGGACGAGTTGTGTATAGTTCCAGTGTTATTTTGTTAATGCTAAGACTCCAATGGAGTGCTGTAAGTAATACCCTGATTCCGTCGCCTCGATTGACGACGGGTGGTTGCTCGATACGTTGTGTTATACGTTACATCCGCTTGCTAGCCGTTATGGGCCTGCCTACTTGGAAAGATGAGCAGATGATTTGTGATGAATTCATACTGTACCGTTCGGCAGATGGAACATCACCATGGCGAAACTTGCAGAAGCCTCTTACGGAAGAAGACGCGTTGTCTATACCCTTCAAAGACCGAAAATATTGGAATTCTAGCGATCGACACGTGTAATCAGGAACGAAAACGTAAAGTATAAGAACCAAACCCTGGAATATGGTCTATCAAGAAGGCAAGGAAGCTGTTCAGAGAACCAAGATGACTTCATACCTTGTTGCCGAAAGTCCGGTCAACCAACGACGGATCGGTACAAAAACGCTGAAAGTTGATAGGTATCAATACTTTATCTCAACGGTATAGAAACCACCTCCTCTACATCATCCAATCCCGAAATGGTGCCAACAATACGGCATCAGAAAGATTTCTAAACCCAAGGGACGGAGGCAAGGCGTGAAGCTGTGAAGACATCATCGATTATCAGGTACCATC
Source organism: Paramarasmius palmivorus (assembly GCA_037176845.1). Classification (NCBI taxonomy): domain Eukaryota; kingdom Fungi; phylum Basidiomycota; class Agaricomycetes; order Agaricales; family Marasmiaceae; genus Paramarasmius; species Paramarasmius palmivorus. The sequence goes on along the minus strand of JAYKXP010000189.1, from coordinate 57,525 downwards.
GAAATTGACCTGTTGTTGAAATGGGTGTAAAATCGTGACGTATCTTCGCAACTCGAACAAGTGACATTGGAGGCAGAGGTTGGTCTCCGATTCGGGAAGGAAACGGAGGATTGGACAAGAAGGAAAAACAGATCTTTCCAAGGGAATTAGATCGTTCGGGGATCGAACCCGAGCTGCTTGCAATGTCTATATTCCGAAGTACAGAAGGCAAGCGTGACAACCACGTCACAATGGTGTCCTTGTCACGATTGAAGCGATCCAGGTACAAAACTTAACCTGGCAACTACTACCCTCTTTCCAAAGACTAGGATCGGCAGAACGTGCTTTGGGTTTCAGTTCCTGCGCTGGGATTTGATAAACGACCTCTATTGGCTTGATGCAACGGGTGCCGAAAGGTGCTGAGAGGCGTGGAAATGAGCTGAAGGGAAACAAATACGCCTGATATAAACAATCGGGGATCCAATCATACGAGAGACGTACGTTCTCCCGGGAACGTTCACCAAGACATCGAGGTCGAAGCTAGAGTTTGTCGTGATAAGCAACCGGACATGGACAAGATAACAAAGACGTACATCCAATCCTGGTCGAACCATTGAGAGAGGAGGCGTTTACTATGACCTAGAGAGCAGGAAATGTCCGCGAATATCCAGGAACACGACTGAGGGCAAAGAGAAGTATGGAATATGGAATACTGATCTTCCGAATGAGATCGAAATGCTTTGAAGCCTAGGACGCGAGTGCTGAGCAGCAGAAGGACCAAAAATAGGTGCGGATTCCGGCGTTGAGAACGATGATGGCCCGCGTGAATAACGACGGAGAGCGTCGATACGTCAATGGAGAGACAGGCAGGTACGTTCTGAAGGAGTGGTCGATATCATGGTTCCGAGGAGGGGGCGAAACAACACACCATCGGGAGAACCTTCCATTATCTATGATGTTTCACCCTTTCGTCCTTCCACTCTTTCTCTAACTACTCTCCTTGTCCCAGCGCACCGCGGTGTATCACTAGCACCATGCTCCGCGGGTCGATGTCGGGGGCGTAGGGGTGTGACGGCGACTTCTATGTCTATTCGGTCAAATGAGGTACGGATAGTGGAGGAGTGGAAGGGGATGAATGTCGGATAAAGCGAGTTTTGGGATTTCCTTCGTGCCTACTTCCTATCCATCCGAGCCCGCAGCACATAGTCACGGTCCCTCGATCCGGTCCAAGCGCAGGTACTGGGGGAAGGTATGCAGAATCGTTGTCGTTCGTATTGCATCTTCCTCTTCATACAACCTCTGGCTAACCTCCATCGTCTTATAGAGCCCGAATGAGAGCAAAACGAGCGCCGTTGCGAACGAGAAGCTGGGAACTTTTTTGTTGGGGTACCGAAGGTGGTTGGTGTGTGATAACATTGGGACGGTGCTTCGGTGTCGATATCGAGCGTTTTCTGGTTTGGATAACGATGGCTCCAAGCGTTGTGAGGTGGAGAAGAAAAGGCGTTGGTCCCAAGTAGGGTTTAGGGTTAGGCCTTGTTGACGTCATCCAAGATAACGTTGATTCTGATAACGATAAACCCTCGGATCTCTAAACCGAACAACCGAACATTCGATTGATCTTTGCCCACCACGTTCTCAGCCTTCCTTATGCATGCTTGCTTCCAAGAAGCTCCCTTTCATGTTTGCCTTTAAGATTATTTCTCATTGATATATTCGACTAGGCGACCAAACTTGCACCAACTTGTGCTTCATAGGGCTAAACCCAACTTGTTCATACATCAAAATCAGATACGGGTCAAAAAGCCTCCACAATAACAATCATCATCAAACCCAAAACACTCAACATCTTACCTCCTGGCAGGTGCAATCCCATTGCGCCATTCCCTTCACTTCGAATAGTCTGCTGCTTTACTTCCTTTCCGTCAGACTGACAGTTCTGAGAGTATTCTATGACACTGGTTGAATATTCGATGGTGAGAGCAACCTGAATGATTACTTACGATCAAACGCTTTTTGCGCATCTTGCAGCAAACTACCATCCGCAGAGACGGCACAATTCAATGCGACACCAATGGTGTCGCTAGTGTTGTCAGAGCAAAGGCAGTCAATGATGCTCTGTTGCTGACTCTGACTGCTACAGACCTATGGTAGAGAATGAACAATCAGCCGTGGCGAGATAATGATAATACACACTTTAATGGCATTGAGCATGGCATTTGCTTGAGACTCGCATTGGTTTTGGACCTGTTGTTCACCAGAGCCAGGCAGTGTAACGTTTTGAGCCGAAGCGTGGGCTATAGAGGTTGAGTTTTATTTGGTAGGTAGGGGAGTAAGTGTACGAACGTACCGAGCAAGGCAAAGACAACGATGGAAGTGGTGGACAACTTCATCGTCAAGATGGGAGAGAACTGGTATGGTAGATGATAATGCAAAAATCCCTGACCTATATGTGTTTCTTGGGGTGTGAGAATATGAGAGCTCCCGCGCACCTTGATGATTATCATGTATAATCTCTTCTCGGCAGATTCTCGGTGCTCCTATATGCTGTATGTGCTAATAATAACACTGACAGGGCGGGACGAGATTATATCACAATCACATAGACCGTAATTCCGTCTGTGCCCGATGAGTAATTTCGAAATGTTGGGCCCAACATCAGATTGCAAAGTTACCTTTGTGCGTAGGTTTGAGCCGAAGGACGTGGAAGACCTAATAAAACTCGTTTGGATTCAATGAGTCAGGCGGGTATGAGCGGGATGCAATCACATCTTGAACTTGACGTGATCCGTAAGTTGAACTTCTTAGTGTCCTAGTAATCCTTATATTTCCAGAGCGGGTTTCCACAGCATCTACACACAATCTGCTTGGATTTATGACCCAAATCCCAAGTTCTTCAAAGAAGGACATGCGTTTTGAAATTCATTCACTAGCTCGCACATCACTCGGTAGGTTTTCCCAAAGAAAATCAATCCATTCCAAATGTTCGAGCTGAGAGAGTTTATTCATGTGACTCATTTAAAGTCTATATCTGACTCTATGGCAAGCAAAACCATAAACAAATCATGAACAGGTGCGTTAGGTGAGGCATCTGACCTTCAAGCGCAAAGGATAGATTGATATTCCGTGCGCATCGCAGAACAAATAGACCAAGCATTGAGTCATTGCTCCCGGGCCACATTGGAAGCATCTTTGATTGGTTGATTTTCTCCTATTTCTCACATAGCCCGAGTGTCAAGCTTCACCAAGACCGCTGCTGCCGGGACTCGTTCTTCGTCTGTCTGGCTAGTATAGAACCTGAAGTACCTCCCATCTCAATCAAACTTCGCTCCGCGTTCGTTGTGCCCTACACGGTCCTGTTATTCTGTTTCAATTCCTATTCCTCTGCCTCCAGCGTTACTTTCTAGCCACCGTGATGACACTTTTGTTGAATCGCTCCTACTCTGGCCTATCGTCTTTTCTTCTTCGCGTATCATGAACATGGTCCCTAAATCCTGGGCAAGCGTCCGTGTCGGGTCAAGTAGTGGGTTCAAAAAACACAAACACGGTCGTGGTGAGGTTGTGAGCGTGTGAAACAACCTGGCGAAAGAAGTACCGATGAATGGCAACGGAGGCAGATATAGCGAGATACAGGCTCGGCTCGTTGTCCTTCATCGACTCCATCTTGTTCCTCTCCATGCTACTCTCCTAATTTCTGTCCTTTTATATCCGAATCCTTTTAAGCATGGAAATAGAATGGGCGCCTTTGAGAACTAGAAGCTAGGGCTTCTTGGTAATGTACACGTGGAATTACATGGCGCTTGTGGGGTATGGATGGATATCAAGGGTATGAGAAAATTGGTCGAGGAAGGAAGATGATAAAGCACCCGTCATACACGATAAAATAGGAAATGTACCTCAGAGCTATTCCATTCTTATCTACCCTACAAAGTGATTCCTCGCTTGTGCTCTTGAATTAGATCTGCCGACTGCTTTGAGCATACGGGATCGGAGCAGAGAAATGCAGAACGCCTCAAGCGTTCTAGTTGTCATCGTGGTAGAGGAAGAACAACGTGAGGTCAGAGTTAGGGACATGTGACGTCACCGGATGAGAGAAACGCGCGTCATCCGAGTGATGGAACTCAATCTGACGAAGGTGTTGAAATGGTGGTCTGCACCCTGTATGTTGTGGTATTCGAGAAAGATGCCGATGATCGCTGAGACGGGGCGATCCCGATTCGGTAAGCACAATGCACGGGGAACATGATGCATAAGACTGAGACTAGGTACAACATGTTAGAACGCCTGTAATACTACCTATTACAGCGCTGAACAGATCACCCCGAGGAATCGCTGTCGCACGAACAAGAAATCAAACAGTAGAACCTTGAAGGAAAAGCTACGCTTGCGATGGTAGGAAAGGAATTTCACAGAGCTATCATGGATGTTGATCTGCTGGTCTGATTGTGACTCTCAGAGAATAATATGCTATATGCGAAGTTCTATTACTATCCTAGTCATTTCATGACTCCAAAGGGCACATCCATTCTTCGGTTGCTCGATATACTGTCTACCGTATAGCCTATACCTAGAGTGACAGAATTGCGTACTAGGCTTTCCTCCAGATACTCGAAAGCTCCCCACTTTCAGATACATGTCGACACCACATCCTTCCCCCTGTAGGATTGGATTAGTAATAGCTCATTCTTCATAATCCCAGAAAGACGTACCGAATGCTCTCCACGACCTTAGAGAAGGACACACCTTCTGAAATCGATTCACTAGCTCATATTCCTCACTCTTAATGTCATCCCAAAAGAATACGATCCAGTCCAAATGTTCGAGCCGAGAGAACTCACCCATATGACTCGTTATCACGTCTATCTCTGACTTTGTGACAATCAGTACCAAAAATAGGCAATAACGACATTGAAGAAGACGAACCTCGCTTACTTCTCTAGTTGGACTACCATATCTCATGAACAGGTGTGTTAGGTGAGGCATCTGACGTGCAACCGCACAAAATAGATCAATGTTCCGTGTGCATCGCAGAATAAATAGTCGAAGCATTGGGTGATTGCTCCCTCGACACGCAGATTCGAAAGCATCTATTACTGGTTGATAGTCCCCTTGGGTGATATGATCACCCCAGATAACCTCGAGGCAATGAAAAGCCGGGAGAGAAGGCGCAAGTATGTGTGGAACGACATTGGGGGGACCATTCAGGGATCGTAGCTTCGGTAGAATCGGCGGTGGTTCAGAGCCATCTATAAAGACGTTGGAACCGTCATTGAAGATGAGATCCTGTAGTGATTCTCTGTGTCGATATAGGAAATGTAATTTGTCGGTAGTGAGGTGTAGAAGCACGAGGAAGGAGAGTTTCGGGAGAGTGATAGCTGATAAAGCAAATGAGGGGATTTCAGAAATGTCGAGAGCGAGATCTGTGATTTTTGGTAGAAATGAGAATGCGCGTGTCATCAACCGGAAGAATGAACGCGTTGGCAGGTGCTTAGTGCCAACCTCAAGGCTACATAGTACTGATTAAATAAGATGTTCCAGGTAATAAGTACGCAACACACCTAATGAATACACTCTCTACGTACTCCCCAAGACCTGGATTACGAAGGATTGTTTTGAAGAACAAAACCATCTGCCTGGGCCGATCTGGAGCGAATTCCTGATACAATAGTGGCACGCTTGTTCTGTGCGCCCCTCTCGATACCATGCAAGTGTTTAAGAGAACATCTCTGGGACATAGTTGTAGAATGTTGTCCAAGATCTCCGGCAGGATCACCATCTTGGTTTCGACAGTGAAGGTGAATATCGCGATCGATCGAATGGCAGTTACTAGCAAAAGAGCTAAGTGTTCCATACCGATCCATTGAAAACCAATTACCTACTTGAAAGCGAGCAATATACTCAGAGCTGGATGAAAATCGAGAAGGTGGTGGCTAAAGGAAAAGTGTAGCTCGGGATCGATAGGCTATACCCCGCAAGACATCTATATCTATCTTTTGCTCACTTTTGTTACGTACCTTATTCCTTGCTTCTTTACCGCCTCGAGGCTGGAGCGTCTACGGGCGCCAAAGAATAGGGCCTCCCAAGTCCCCCGTGGCTACTCCAACGCCAGTTGCAGTCGGTTTCTTGCCCTCAAGCTATACCGCCCGATTCATTTTGGGATGTAGAGCTGTGAAAACACTGCACCCGTTGGACAATATGACTCACGAACGCTCGTTGGCTGTGTTTTCCAACGATACGGGTGAAGTGATCGGTGATGCATTAAATTGCGCCGTTTCTGTGGATGGGAATGTAAGAGATCAGGCTGAGAAGACATTCAACGGTGCAGCAGATTATGCTGAAATATGTAGATCAAGCGGAGAAGAGGTTGAGCAGTAAGAATCCAAGAAAGGTGCAATTACGGTGACGAGCGCCGGTTATGGGAATGTATCTGGCAGTGGTACGGTTACACTGGTTCGCGTTGGGCCCGAAAACGTACCAGATGCGTTCCAGTTCTTCAATGGAAAATAAACCTCTTGGAACCTCTTCACGATACCGTGATCGCTTTCTGCTCTGTACACGAATCAAAGTGAGATGCTAGAGCCGAGAGAAATATTATACGTTCTAAATCAAAGGTTGCCATATCCCATGAAATGAAGAGTTGTAGGGTGTCTGTACCCTTCCAATAAGTATACGTTGTCAGTCCAAACACCCCGGAAAGCTAGGAGATGCGAGAACAAGAAAACCGAGTTTTTTGGTAGTAAAAATGAGAGTGGCCTCGTTAGTACACCGTTCGGGAATCGAACCCGAGCTGCTTGCTTTCCAACATGGGAAGAGCTTTGGAAGGTAAGCATGATAACCACTTCACCAACGGTTTTTTGGTATCGATGATGCATTTGCAAGATCGGTGGTGAAGGTAGATGATAGGAACTCGGGATGAAAAACCCGAGAGACCTTTCAGTTCCGCGCCTGAGACATAAAAAGTCAACCATTGTTCCATTCGAAAGGTTGGTACATATAACATATCGAGTGGGGAAGGGGGTGGTTTAGCCGTACGCCCTTGTGATTTTGTGCCGAGTTGAAAACGAGGAAACTCTACCCAATGTGAGGTATCCGGACTGTAGCTCAGAGAGGCCTATATGATACGTCCCGAATCAAAACCCATCCCCCCAGGTCAACGCTCTGAGTCTGAGAACATCAGCATCAGCACAAAGACTCTTATCGACAAAGACGTGTTATCCATCTATACCTATCGAACCTCCTAAAGATCAGGGATACTAGAAGGAAACCAAAGACAACCAAACAGGAATGTGGCTATATCAATGAGGGAAAGAGGCATGTTCCGAGAACCCATACCTCTCGACAGATCAAACATCTGAAGGCCTCGAAGCAGTGAGTCGGTACGGAAAAAACTCTGCTATACGCTTCAAACTTATAAAAGACACCCATCCGCGTAACAGACGTGAAGCTGTAAAAAAGATACCATAAATTACCAGGTACCTCCGAAATCAACTCGTTGACAATGCGCTGAAGAAACAGAGCACCGTGGTCGAAGTTCTGAAGAGACAAACGGAAAAAGGAGATGCTCGAATTGCACATATACCGTCCGGGAATTGAACCCGAGCTGCTTGCTAATCCCTAATCGAACGGATGCATGGAAAGCAAGCATGATAACCACTTCACCAACAGTGTATTGATGTTCTCAATCGCAAAATGATTATGATCGTCCTTCCGTTGAACCACAACCCCCCATCAAGTACTCTAGAGACTATCCTTTCCCGCGCTGGGAGATAAACAGCGTCCAGTGATTTAAGATTGGTCTATACAGTAGATAATCTAGCCGGACTCTGGTATTCTGGGAAGCGCGGTGGAAGCGGTGATGAGTGCCGGTTATGGGAATGTATCTGGCAGTCTTGAGAGATATCATCAAAGTCAACATTGCTTCTTCATACTAATAACGTATGCTGAACTGAAATTTGAAGGAACGAGGAACCAACACGAATGATACACAACCCAGAAACGTGTTGCACGGCCTGTACGAATATACTCCGAAAACGAAAACGGTGACTTCCATTATGTGAACGGTGATTCGTTTATGGTTCGTCCCGTTGAACGACGAGTCGTAGGGCTTGTAAGATGATTTGGTCAGTCCAAGTACGAGTGAAATCGGAGAGTAAAAACCAAAGAATGCTCCAGGACTAGTACACCGTTCGGGAATCGAACCCGAGCCGCTTGCTATCCGAAGGAGACCAGAACCATGGAAGGCAAGCATGATAACCACTTCACCAACGGTGTCGTTGTTGTACGCTCCCCGGAATCAAGATCAACCTCTTTGCAGTATCAAGAACTCGGAACCCGTGCTGGGACATAAAAAGTCAATCATTATTGGAGTGGAGAGGATTTAGTGGCTCTGGTGTTCAGACTAAGAGCCAAAGCTCTTCGATTCAAGTATTGCAATGAAACATCCTTACCCATGGACTTGAACTACGTCCCAGATCGAGCCATCCCAAGATGAACGCTCTGCACTCTGAGTCTGAGAACATCAGCATCGGCACGAAGACTCTTACCGACGAAGACGCGTTATTCATCTATACCTGAAAACATCGGAATCCCTAACGATCAGGGACACTTGAAGGAAATGAAAACTGACCAGAAAGAAATGTGGCTATATCAACCAGGGAAGGTGTGCTTCGGGAATCCATACCTTTCGACAGATCAAACATCTCAAGGCCTCGAAGCAGAAAGTCGGTACGGAAAAAAACTCTGATACAGGCTTCAAACTTACAAGACACCCATCTGCGTACAACAAAGTAACAGAGACGTGAAGCTGGATGGTGGACGATGTAAATGAAGAGAGCACCCACCGTGGCTGAAGCTGTGACGAGATAAAACGGAGAACAAAGAAAAACGAGAGACACTCGGTTGTAATATACACCGGGCGGGAATTGAACCCGAGCCGCTTGCTAATCTTTGATGAACAGAATCGACGGAAGGCAAGCATGATAACCACTTCACCAACGGTGTCATGCGAACCTACTTGCATTCCCTCTGGATCATCTTATCTTCAAATGGACAAACAGCGGGGACACGTGTTCTTGCATTTCTCGCGCTGGGATATGGATTACTCGAAAGCAGGAGAAAGGGGCGTGGAAATGATATAGCAGGACTCCTTGTGACATGCCTCTCGTGCAATCCTCCTTCTCCTCCACTCCTTCAACAAGCAGAATGAGGGGGAAGATGTCCGTGCTGGCGTTGAAGCGAGAGGTCAGAGGTGAGATTCGCTCTGGAGAACCTCGGTTCCCAAACGGAGGACTGAAGGCGTAATGGGGCGTAGACGTGCTACATCCCATCTGGGAATGGTTGGGTGCGGGTGAAAGGGGTATTCATGTTCGATAGGGTGGGTGTCTTCAGGGCACCAGCGGGATGAACTGGAGTATGTGGATAGGATACGTCATCTTGCCCACCCGAGCCGGTACCCATTCCTTCCGGACGACAGCCGTAACCTGACTTATAGGACGACGAGTCGCATGCTTGTTGGTACGAGAGGCGACGAGGCGGCGTTTTGGTAGATCCGAGAAATTTGCGCAGCAAAAGAATGCTTTGATGGAGAAGACGATGAAGGGGGTGTTTGTGTTCAAGTCGGGTATGATGGATGTCTTCGAGCCGCGAGCGTTGGGGAGATGGAGTAGTCGATACATCGTGTTGATGATTGGTAGCATTCCTCAATATAGCCCTCTACCTCAAAACAACCCGACAACCTTTCCTTCAAAACGACAGCCATACCCTGACCACCGGAGGATGACGCGCATGCATCGTGGTATGTGTTGCTATGCAAGGGAAGGGGGGGCCAAGGTGACGTAGTGACGGTAGGGCGCTGGTGCTTGCAAGGGTACGGATTTCAAATAGACGGAGGGTTAGGGCGAGGCGAGGAGTGGTGGAGTGGCCGAGGAGTGCGGTGAGAATGCGTAGATGTGGTAGTGATAATGTCAATGTATCTACGAGACAAAACCGGAAAGTCTATCTAAAGCCCATGCCAAACAAGACCAAATCCTGCCAAATGCGGATGTACACGCGTCCGAGGAATGGGTTCCACCCATTCCATGTGCCCCCCACAAAAAATGGCAGCGTCCTCGCTGCCTGCCCATCCACCCAACATCTAACCAACCTAAAAATCTTCGGTACCTTCTTCTGCATCAAACCAAACCTCCTCTCGACCATCCGTCTCACCTACGCCCGCCACGTCATCATCTCGTTCACCATCTCCTGACCCGGCAGCCGACGCTTTCGCCAAGCTCTCCAAGAACACCTTCTGGTCCAAGAACAGCTTTGTCCCTTCTCTTGGGACAAATTCACGCAAACGCCTCGCACTGAATAGGCCGTCGATGGGTCTCCCATCCAATGTTTCCAGTCTGTACGAATTGACAACGCGCTCGGCAACTCTCCGTGGAATCGACCATTTGGGCACAAGCTTCCGCTCCGTCTTGAAGGTATAGTCCATGTCGTTCCGATACACCTGCACCAGCTGACCCGTCGTGAAAGTCACCTCGCCAGGTTTTTGTCGCCGCACCCGCCGATCAAACACCGCCTTCCGCCTCTCCGCATTCCGAGTGATGGAGTCATATCCATCCAGCTGCTGCTGCCCCACATACGCCATTTGCACCTCCACATCTTCCACCTTCAGCAACTCCAAACTCTCCTTCACGGGGGTAGGAACTGTGTTAACTACCGATCCCATCAGCAGTTCCTTAGGACGGAACTTAAGCTTTGGGAGGAGGCGCCAATTCAGGATCCTGACTGCTTCATCAAGGTACTCGGGCCAATTTCTCGGTATGTCCTTCTCAGACATATTCTCGTAGTCGTCCTCTCCTAATCCCGGTGCACACAGGCGTTTCAAGACGTGCAGGAGCAGCTTGTTAGCACCCTCGACGAGACCGTTCACCCACGGAGAATAGGCTGGAACCACATAGGTATCAGTTCCCCACCTTGTACAGAACTCCCGCACATCATGGTTGTCAAAATGTGAGCCACCGTCAGTCATGAAGACATCAGCAGGTAAGTGTCCGTGAAAAATTTGCTGTAACGCACTAATAGTCGTCTTAGCACTACCCGCGGTCTTGTACTTGAACGCCCAGACGTGTTGCGAGAACGTATCCAAGTACAAGCCGATGGTGTGATATCCGCCTTTACCGTTCTCCATCGAGAGGTAGTCACCAACAAGGAGCTCGAAAGGATGTCGCCGAGTGACCGGGTTCAACAGAGCATGCAGGTAAGCCCCTCCGAAGTTCTTGCACTTTGAGCAATCACTGATTGCCTGAACGATAGACTCGTCGAGCTTTGGGCTGAATATACGATCAAGCAATGCAATTTTGACCGCATCTCTATGCCAGTGCCCACCATGTGCATGCTCAATTGCTGCCAACACCACTGCCTCCTTCCGTGACACACATTCCACCCGTGATCGTGCTCGCGAGCCGATCTTCCCTCTCAGCCGCCACAACCGTCCATCCTCAATCATATATCCTTTAGCTCGGTGACGAGCCCGACGTTTCTTCCTCAGGTTTGACCCTTCGTCCAGCCCGAGCAAGGAGTCCACCACCTCAAGGAACACAGGCTCATCCTTGAATCTCACCCTAAGCACCTCTGCATCTTTCGATACACCGACATGGAGAACATCTTGTGCTAGCCCGGTGGCTGCCTCCCAGTCCTCCGAGACTGTCCAGTCACTGCCGTCATCATCTACACCTCGAGGTCGACCTTCCCAAGACCGACTCAAGCCGTCTGCGACAACATTGAGACGGCCCGGAACATGGCGAACATCAACGATCCTATGAGCAAGAATTCCGTCTCGCCATCGTGCGTGAGTAGCGTTCAGCTTGTCGTTCTCCAACACATCACGAAGAGCCTGACAATCAGTTTCGATTTCGATAGGATACCCCCACGTGATGTCCGAAAACTTGTCGAGCGAGAATTTGAGGGCCGCAAACTCCAGCAAGAAGGGTTTGTACTTCTCCTCGGTACGAGATGTCCTCTTGGAAGCAAATGCAATAGGATGGGTACGTGTGACTGTTTTCCCACTTGGCAAGACCGTCTCAAACCTCTGTGTCAGGACGCCAGCAAAACCTTCCTTGCAACCATCAGTGGTTACGACGAAGTGAGAACCATCGTAGCGTGGTGCCCGTAGAACTGGCTCTGATGTCAGAGCAGTTTTGAGCGCAATGAAGGCCTTGGTATGCTCCATCTTCCACAGATCTGCCAGCTTGTGATTTCTCATCAGCCTTCGGTAGACTGATTTGGAGTACTTCTGCGGCAGTTCAACATCACGGACTAGGTTTCGGAGTGGTGCCTCAATCACAGCGTACCCTTTCACGAGGTCACGGAAGTGACCTGTGATGCCCAAGAAGGAAACAAGGTTCAGGGCGTCGTCAGGTTGTGGCCAATTGACGATTGCGGTGAGCTTCGCCAGATCTGGTGCTACCCCGTCCTTGCTAACTGTCGCTCCTCCAAAGACGCCATTCGACACAAAGAAGTGTGATTTCGGTGCTGAAAGAGACAACTTGCGTTCCCGGACACGCTGGAACAGGTGTCGTAACTTCTGCATCATCCCATCGAAGTCGTCGGCTGCCATACCACCATCATCGACAAACAGTTCAATGTCCCCGTTTGCGATAAGGTCATCAAGATGAGTTGCAGTGAGGTGGGCAAATGTGGAAGGTGCACCGGTAAGACCAAATGGCATCTTCTTGTACCAGAAATAACCTCGACCCTCGACATAGAAGCATGTGTACGGTCTCGACTCCGGTGCAACCTCACAGGCATAGAACCCTGAAGCCAGATCGAACAGGGACAGCCATCGGTGACCACTGAGACGCTGCTGCTTCATACGGAGGTCCCCCTGAGGCATAGGTGCGATTTCCGTCACTTTATTGACCTCATTGAAGTCCTGACAGATCCTCCACTTCTGTGCAGGCTTCCCCAATGACTCTGATGCCGGTGCTTCTTGGGCTGACAAGGTGAACGATGCAGGTAAACCCGCCGCCTGACACTGCTCGTTAACCCGGTACTGAAGTTCCTCCAGTGTTAGGCCACCACCCTCGTGTGCTTTTTGCGCCAAAGTCGTCGGTGAGACGCACTTCACGTCACTGGGGTTGACACGTTCAATGACGTCGGCAGCCAGCATTTCGTCGATCTTCTGGTGAAGATACTGGCGCTGCGGTGGCGTTAGAGGCCTCTGCTTCACCCGCTTGCTAAATTTGGTACCTTCAGGTATGTTCAACTTGTGTACTGCCCCTTCCACTGTGAAGACCTCGCCCACTGACAATGCAAAACAGTCGGCGTATTCGCGGATCAGACCCAGGAAGGCTTCACGCTGGTCACCTGCAAGATCGGCTCCAACACTAATCGCTCGGAGGATGGCGTCAACTCGACGAGGATTAAATGGGTCTGTTTTACGCGTAAAGATGTCGGTGTTGTCCACGAGGCCATCTGTTGGTATTTCAGAACCAAGTGCTGATGGTTCGTCTATACCGGCATCAACAGTGCAGATTGGGTGAGCTGCTTCAATTTGGCTTTCAGTGATTGGTTCTGATGCAATACGAGCAGAATGCAAGACTTCCCTCGAGGGGGGCGACGCTCTACCCCCCACGATTGATGCACGCGTCTTTAATCTATGCCCCCACGAGGCAAGGCATCGTCTACCACCCACGATTCTAGCTCTCCATCCTCTATGCACCTTCTTCCATTCATCTACACTCAGCACCTCCTTCTTTCCTCGATGGGACTTGCCACTTGCCCGTGGATTGTTCGTGGAAGGAAGCGAATTCAAGTTGTTAGCACCTTTCTCAGACCAATGATCAGATGAAACTCGCCTCGAGGGGGGCTCATCACTTCCCCCCACTGTGGCTACACACGGCGCCTCTTGCTGTCGTTTGCTCTTCTGTAACCAATCGACCAAATCCTCATCTATAACCTCTTCTATCATAACCTTCTCCTCTTTACGACCATTGGCACATCCAGCTTCGACATCCAAAAGAAATTCGTTGTTAGCCAACTCATCAAGCGAATCTGGAGTAGGAACTCGCCTCGAGGGGGGCTCGTCACTTCCCCCCACTTCAGCTTCACGCGACGCTACTGCTTTTGGATGCTCGTTCCACAAAATCGAGAGATGACCCCATTCATCCCTGACTGCCACCACATCCTTTCGATATCCATGAACAGCTTGGAATAGTTTCAACAATGGCTTGCCCACTAGGAACTCCCATCCCCCTTTACCATTGAAAACCTCGAACTCGCACCATGCCGAGACATCACCAACTTTGATGGTACCACACCATTTGCCCAAGGATGGTATGATCTCGCCATTTGCCATTCGTAGCTTGCGATAGGAGTGATGGAGCGGACCCAGCTGGTCCTTGTGTGCTTCATAGACTGGCGTTGACATTGCCGGCACCATTGCACCATCGTCCCAAAGTCCCAGGACCGTCACTTCAACGTTCGGACGACCAATGAAAGTGACGTGATGTATGAAAGGTACGCATGATGCTTCACCCACGGAATACAACGAAATAACTTCATATTCAGGTTGTCTGATTAATACAGAACGAAGTTTTGTGTTTTTGTCCATGGGTAGTACTGCTCCGTCCCTAGACGACACCCCGACACCTCCAGGGACTCGACAAAATCTGCGTCGTAACTCCCGGGCCATCTGTAGACGCTCTAGACAGATGGCCCCTGCTCTTTTCCCTGCTCATCGTCATCTTCAACCTCAACCAGATACACTCCGGCTCCTGGATCCTTTGGCGCACGGAAAGACTTCAGATAGTATTGGCAAAGGCGACGCCAGCCCCGCTCTCGAGGATCTACCCACTGGTCTTTGGGAAGTGGGCACATGTAGGAGGTGTGTCCATGAGTGCCGCACTTGAAGCACTCCCCAGTACACACCTTTGCACCTCCCGGAAGCAAAGGGAACGGCTTCTCGTGGTCAACCCGTGCGGTGGAACCATGCTTCTCCTCCCACGTCTTGATCTGAGTGCGGTAGCTCTCCAAACCTGCTGGAGTATTGGGCTGGAGTGGAATGGAGTCCAGACGCTGCTCGAGCGCCTTGATCTGGGTGTCGGTCAGCGGCGGATAGCTGAAACCAGAAGCCGACGACGTTGTCTGACGTATCGTTGGCTTCGCCGTGTTGTTCGGAGTGGCTGAACGGTCACGAGCTTGACTGTTGCGTGTAGGTGATGTGGCACGTGTGTTCCGGGAGATCTGTGTAGCAGCAAGGCCACGTCGCAAAGGTGCCGTTGGTGATGACAGGGCTTCAAGCTCCCGGATGCGGGCAAGAACTTCCTGCTGATCCTTCTTCGCCTTCTCCATTCTGCGGGCAGCATCCTTCAGGTATGTAACATCCACATCCCTGATAGCCTTGCTAAAGGCATTCCAGTCTGTGAATTCTGACCCAACTTTCTCTTTCAGAACGTCAGGGAGCTCATTACGAACCTGGCGTATGAAAGTCGAGGTACCATCGACTCCAGCACCCTTAGCCAGCTCCAAGAGTCGGCTTGCGAAATCGATGTGGGTGTACACGTCAACCCCATGACGCTCTACCTTCTTCCCCAATTCCTCCTCTTTCAACCTCAATGCCAACAACTCATCCTCGTACTCGCTCTTCTCCTTCTTAACACCTGCTATCTCTGGCCATCGTTTCTCAAATTCCTCCTCAAACCTATCCCAGTCCTTCTTCACCTCTGCATCCAGCCCTTTGAACCATTCGTCTGCCGGTGAGCCATGCTTCAGAAAATTACGCAACGACCTGATCCTGACATCGTCGGTCTCGGAGGCGTTGCGAGTACGTAAGAATGAACGCAAGAAGTCTGGTGGACTCTCGCTAGCACGGCCGTCACCCCAAAAGGGTTCTAAGGTCATGATGGAGGTCATAGGGTCAGGGGTGTCGATGTTATCGGCCTGGGATGATGGATCTTCTGGCGGTAGATCAAATGGGGAAGTCTCTGGGGTGACAAAACGATTGACTTTGAGGAAACCAAAGTCACTTTCGTCGCTCGAAGGGGTAGTGGACCGAGACCGAGACAGGATTTCGTTACGGCGGTGGTAGTCTTCCCAGGTAGCGGGGACAAGGCGGAAACGCGGGGGTCGCGATGAACCCGTGCTGTAGTAAAGCGGTGGAGGCTGAAAAGTCGTTTTTGATAACTTCTATGGCTGTCGACAAGGGTCTGCAGCCGCGAAAAAAATTTTCTTCGGTGGGTGATTAGCTTCGATAACTTCGGGTAGACTTCGGATGGACTTCTGATTGACTTCTAGACTTCGAGGACTTCAAGAATTGATGATGTGAGCTTCGAATCACACTCTCGTCACCAGAATGGAGTGGCCGAGGAGTGCGGTGAGAATGCGTAGATGTGGTAGTGATAATGTCAATGTATCTACGAGACAAAACCGGAAAGTCTATCTAAAGCCCATGCCAAACAAGACCAAATCCTGCCAAATGCGGATGTACACGCGTCCGAGGAATGGGTTCCACCCATTCCAGTGGCGGAAAACCTGTGCGGATATGTTGCCCTTCCCATGCGTTTTCCATCTTCGACTGTTCCCCCTACGACGAACACTAGGCGGCTGGAAGTATGTTACGCGTCGTTTGGTCGGATGCAAGGGAAAGGGTTATACCTAATTCAACCAATAAAGGACCCAGCCATACAAGGGACAAAAGAGACGTAGTGGCTCCTGAAAACGTTCACCGAGTCATCGTAGTTGAAGGAAGGAAGCTGGAGTCAATCAAGATAAGCAACGGTGATAAACAAGACGAGGGAGACGTACCTCCGATTCTCGTCAAACTATTCGTTGTAGCAAGCACTTGTTGAAAGAGACGTCAGAACGTTGGTGGTCGGTGTCGTGGTCGAAGGAAGAAAACGAAAGAAAACCGAAACAGCAGGGCGTAGGGTTACATGACGTCACCCCAGGTACGCTCTAACCCCGATCCTTCCTTGGCTCAGTTCGCTCACCATCGTGTATTACTATGCAATCGCGGGAGTCCCAAGTTCGAAGCCTTCAGGGAGCATATCATGCTATGATGGTGTATTCTTGCTTGCCCGAGCTGTCACCCATGTTTGCCAATGGACATAAATACCATTAATTACGTAGCTAGGATCATAATGGAGTGCTCCATCCTGTACTATTTAGGCTGTTCCAGAGCAAAAGCTATAAGATCATCCAGTTCTCAGTGCTCACTCTACTACTTCTGCCTCGAGTTCAGGTCGTCACGATTACAGCAAGCCGCCGCTTTCTTGCGGAACAGAACTGTGTGATGGGTAGTTATACAGCTCCAGCAACGTATCGCTATAATCCACAAAGGTTCAAAGTCGCTCAACCGAGGGCAACTTGGTTCATTACCGTATTTAGGCCCTACCAATCCATGTCCTCCGACTCACTCTCTCGAACACTCTTCGGAACGTGCATAGTCTGCTTTCTCGTCCTCAGCATGTATTCACCGGCGTAATACCCGAAGGGAACAATGACTATACAGAGTGGATCTATGCAAGGTGCTTTCATCGATGCCTTCGTCGGGCTAGCAATAAGCCCCTGGCAGTTGCTAAATGTGCATGTGAGGCCTACATCAGCTTTACGATGATTCAGAACATCAGATTGGCCATAATAACACCCGTGCGTTCATAGGGCGCCAGCACGTTCTATAACGGTGCTGAGGTGAGCGTCGCATAAATCTTTATACACTTGACTAATGAGACAATATTTCAGCTCATTCTCCGTCTTCCTTGGACCCGCTACTGGTCTGATGATCACTGACTATATTTTTATTCGGATCGCTCGGGTGGAGAAGAACCTATTACCTATCGTGGCTATTGGGTCAGTACCTCTTTATGAGTATCATACATCTCATCACTGAGTGTTCGCTAAGAGTTCTTCTAGAGCAGTGCCACGTATATCATTCTCTGCCATATCTGGCGTCTCAAAGGCCTCGAAGAACTTGACGAGGAGGGACATTTGAGGAAAGCAAAATGTCTCATAATGCTCTTATTCAGGCCAACAACGACGGGGGAGAAAACCACAGTGTCGAGTCTGATGATAAACTGTCAGTCTAGTTCTATATATCTGCTCCGTGCTCTAGGAGTCATGATTATCATTGTCTATCCGTTGTAATGAATGGGTAATATCCGTAGTGAAAGCAATCCGGACCACGATTATGGTTGATGCAATACCCTTTCGTGGAACAGCCTGAGCTTTGGATAACCAGGAGAATATACTAGTACGTACTGCGAGGGCCGGCAAGCATCGCCAACCAATGTTAAGCGCGGTGCTCCGATTGAAGAAATCAGCGTGATTATGTGTTGAAGATCCCGGCCAAAACAGCTCGGTAGCCAGTATTGATGATATACTGACCAGTAACGAATATACGAAGCCAGATTCAAGCCTTGCCAGAAGCAATCACGTTAGATGTCAGCGGAGAAGAGGTCAAATGAATTCACGAACGTTGCGGCTATCGCAGTTTGGTACATCGCCTTCGTCTTTCCACCCAAGTACGGAGTAATTTCGCGGCTCATGAAGAAGATACGAAATGCTGCGTCAATTGCATTAGACTCAGAAAGGATGAAATTTGAATGACGTGCCTATAAGGGATGAAACCGAAAGATTATTCAAGCCTACTGCGGCGGTGATGATAGAGACCGCCGCATCCTCAAAGGCGTGTACCTCAATTCCGGTCCGGTACACCAATGTATGGGGTACGACCCGAAAAATCAAGACAAGCCAGGTGACTATATTCCTCAACAAGGCAGCTTCAAAGAAAACAGAAGGGACTCCTTACTGTGACTTCCAACGGAAATTAGAATGGGTACGATGATGATTTTCCAACGTCTTCCCCAAACTACGTAGCAGCGCCACAACTACATACTCGCGTGAGTTGATATATCATACATAAGCGAGAGCAGGGCACTCACTAGAATAAAATCTGCAACTGCACTGCAAACTCCATTAGCATCGACAACTATAAGCTGATATCGAACACACGTAGACGTGACCTTGAGATAAAACTGAGTATAGAACAGGTGGTCAATATCTCTGCTTCTTGTTGGACAACTGATATAGCAAGAGTAAGAGGTGCGGACCATTCACGAACAAGCCTCACACCTGATACACCAAGTCAAGATGTCGGCGATAACACAGACCACTGTATCGGCCGTCGAAACCGCGAACAAAACAATGATCGCAATGAAAATTGGATTTAAACGAGAGACCCCTGGTCTTTGAGAGAGAATGTGCATGGAAAGCCCGAACAGCACCGTGTATACACCTGCGTTATGATAAATTAGTGTTATGGCACTTTAAGTTGCCAAGTTGGAACATGAACCATAGCAGAAGAATTGAACCTAGTGGCTTTCAGTTGACTATTGCGAGCCATATTATTGCACTTACGGCGGTGAGTGCAACTTGTGCAAGTATTCTGGCGTGGGGATCAAAGGCCATTGGATCCGACAATAAATGTTCTGGAAAGGTGCTTGCTTTTTAAATGCTTGATTTGCTAGACAGGTAGACTGAGACATGGGCTGTGACTTACCTGAGCGGGGGTTCAACAGTAATCAATCCCACTGAGATGGAAGTTTAATTCAGTATCATGTTGAAAGGGAGATTGTAACGAGTAGCATATACTATTCTGCTGATCAACGGGCTCGGAAGCGAAATATCAAGGCTGCGGGAAGGCCAAAATGCAGACTCTTCATTAACGCTGTCGAGGTCATCCATGTCTGTTTAGAGGGTTTGAGCCCTTGCCTAGCTCAATATATAGGAAGTAACCCGCCCTGGAGGCATTACCTTAATCAACATCTCCAGGAAAGACAGCGTGAATACCATCACTTGCTAGTCGGTTCCGAAGCGATGCTTGTCCGAAGAACGCGAAACTGAGAAGGAGCAGGAAATCCATGGCGCGTGCGACTGGTCTTGTGGAGATTCACAGGGCTTTGAGTGACCGAGGTAAGTAGCTTGATGAGATAGTGTGCAATGGTGTATCTGCTGACCAGGTTCGGGAAAGAGAGCGGCTTTGGTGAATGGTTGATTAGATGTACTGCTAAAATTAGGGCTAAGTGAAAATTGCGAGGTCAAGTACCGAGCATGCTTACCAGGCCCATGATTATCATGTAGCACCCTGGAGAATAGGCAGGAAAATGGGCCCCTGCGACATTGCTGATACTGATGATGGTTGGCTGAAGGAACACAGCTGTCAGTGTCACACGGCGACGTTGTTCCGCTTACTAGTACACGTGATTCGGATAAAGCCGAAAAGAACCTCAGCGCAGCGACTCTACACAACCTGTAAGTCCTCCAACCAGTCGATAATTTCTGTTTTAGCGTTTATGCGATACTGTACAGCTTATGACCCTACGACCTTTGCAATATTCTATAATCGGACTACATAGACCACCAAAGTAATGGTAGGCACACGCGCGGGCTGTGAGCCTGGAAATGATTGATTTTGGGCGCCGATTCTAAGTGTACTTGTAACGTCTCAGCCCACCCTGTAACACCGTTCATTGACGCCCATCAAACATTCCTAACAGATAACTGTGTTTGTAAGAGCCAAGACATTGAGAGGCTCGTGTTCGTGAATTGCTCGGGCGGCGCAGAGCCGACTGTATGCTAAACACCTTCGATGGATGTATCAAACCTAAACACATTCTTCGGATCCAACTCCCCCTTGTTTCTGCAATCACGGATAATGGGTTGAGAAACACCGTTGTTATCCCTATAAACCGCACGCTTACAGGATGCAGAGCGAGAAGGGAAAATGACAGCGTACAATCTGGTAGCCTGGCATCGACATAGTTTGCATGTGCGCTATAAGGTCGACATCATTAGCAATTCTTCTCGGGAAAGACGAACGGAAGCCTTACCCATAATCCCAGTCACCAGGCATGTTATTCACGACTGTCAACTATCCCACCTATGAATCCAAATATACTATTGTCCTAGGGTGGGAGTAGATCGCCGGTGATTGCGTAAGGCTGGAAAGCGAAGAGACTATTCCGCCGCCCAAAAGCGTTACAGCAAACCCATGAGTACAATAACATGTCGAAGCAAACAAGAGCATACCGTATCAGAATCAAACCCGACATGACTCGCTATCTTTGGGGTACGCACGTGAACCAGCCTTGTGCGATGATTGACTCATGCCCGATATCAGCACGTGTCATCTCGAGGCTTTTTGGGACGATGGGTGAGTACTTTGAAGTCTTGGCATCGGTATCGATAAGGTCATTCGTAACGGGAAGATAAGAGGAAGCGGTGATAGAACATTGTCAAGGTGAAAGGAACCAGTACGCGAATGATATAAATAGATCACTGTGAGTCGAATCGTGAATGTCGTATCTTTTCAAGAGCAGCGATTGAGAAAATACTCCTGTAATGACGTTGAAAGCCACCGTCGACGAGATTGATTAAATGAGGCATCAGGGAAGTCGACAGATTCAATCGGCATCATCCTTCATTCTGAGGCTTTTACAAAGCCTACATCGTCAAAGGCATTCAAGATGAGCGCAGAATAGGAAATTTTGTCGTTGTCTTTGCGATGGAGAAGAACCCGCATTGACTGCTGTTGAACGCAGCAGTAACAGGTGGACGTTTCCTCATACACGAAAAAAGATATCGCATGTATTCGTGTTCGGAATCCAGTGGGTCGTGAAGATCTGAAGCTACGCAAGAGATAACGAAGATCTCGCAGTCCATTCTGTTAGAGATCGAGACTATCCTGTGGCGATTCGATAGGTGACAAGGAAGAGATAATGTTCATGTCTTTCTCCACCACAACAATCGTTTCTATATCACGAAAGACGGGGTCAGACTATGTTGTATCAACGCAAGCGTCCAGGGCGAACAAGAATACAAGATCTGTATGATCTCGAATCAATACCAAGAGGGAAAACCGACGCAAGTAACCGCATACCTACCCCTAGAGCAGTAATACGCGTAGTTTTCCTTTGTCCACTCGCAAGCCTCCTTTCCCGCAGCAATACGTTCAGGATCAACATGCAAACGACAACGAGTAGCAGGACAAAGAGGGCTCCTTCACCAACGGTGGTATGCAGGGTTCGGTCTGCGGTGCGTTAGAGCGCAGATTCTGTGGTTGGAGCATGATATAAAGGTGTAGGGACGATACCTAACGAGGAGCACGTATATGAATATGCGTGTTATCCCCCTTGCTTCATCCCGAGCTAGTGATCAGGAATGAATAATGAGTGTGGATGAATATGCTCCTTGAAGTTGAAAGGTTAGCGTAGGGTGGAATGAGAGATGTTGGGTCTCTTCGAGATGAAGGAATGTGGGGGATGAATTATTGATGACTTGTTTCCGGTCCCCAACACATCCCTCTACTCCAAACCAACCCGGCAAAGATTCTTCCAAACGACAGCCACTGACTTAGGCACGGTAGGGCGTTGGCACGTTGACGTTTAGAAGCGTATGGATTGCTTCGATAGAAGGAATAGTAGGGCGAGGCGAGAAACAGGTGAAAGCATCTCTTCTTCGCTTTGTGCGGGTATGTTGCTCTTCCGATGCTATCATCTGTTCTTCT
The DNA here is from genome assembly GCA_037176845.1 of Paramarasmius palmivorus. Lineage (NCBI taxonomy): Eukaryota > Fungi > Basidiomycota > Agaricomycetes > Agaricales > Marasmiaceae > Paramarasmius > Paramarasmius palmivorus. The sequence goes on along the minus strand of JAYKXP010000189.1, from coordinate 35,003 downwards.
AATTCTGAATATTATTCCTACGATGAACATTGGGGCTGGAAGTATGTATCGTTCGGTCCGATGCAAGGGAAAGGGTTATACCTAGGTACCCAGTCATACGAGGGACAAAGGAGACGTACCTAGGTGTTCACCGAGTCATTGTGGTTGAAGGAAGGAAGCTGGAGTTCGTCAAGATAAGCAACCGGTGATAAACAAGACGAGGGAGACGTACCTCCGATTCTCACCGAACCATTTGTTATAGCATTTCCCGAAAAGTCTTCCAATGAAACACTCGTTGATGGAAAAGATGCAAGGGACGTTTGAATCAGCCCAGGTTGGGAGTCTTGGTTGTAGTCGAGAAAAGAAAAACGAAATGACAGGGCGTAGGGTTACATGACGTCATCCCAGGCACGCTTTAATGCCGACGTTTCCTTGACTCAGTTCGCCAAGGTTCATCACAGGCTTCGCAGGATCTGATCCCCTCAAACTCCTTAAAGATCACAATTCCCTTCTATAGCTATATTCTGCTTCTTTGACGATGGCAATTGCTGTTACAGCTGTCAAACTAGACGCCGGCATCTTCATCTGCACATGGGTTGCCATCCACCCCAACATTCCAACAGTGGAGAAGTTTGATCGACAGGAAGATCGATGGACTGGGGATCGATGGCATCCAGCGATCATTGTCTACCAAAACGTCGAGTTGATGGTCCTTGCGCTTCTTGCGCCGGAGTTCATGATACTATGGGCGATGAGGCAGCGAGAGCAGGCGAAGAAGATTCGAGATAGGTTCAAGGGTGCGTATCTACGTTGATTACTCATGGCGTTGCTGAAGCTTTCCTCTCAGATTATGGATGGGGAATGCCACACGGGTTCTTCGTCATCATGGGAGGGTTCGCGTTGTATGACGGTGATGAGTTTTGTGGGTATCTGTGGGATAGAGTCCGAGGCCATCATCGGGTACGCCGACCGTATGATGGAACGGCAGAAAAACGTCTCGGGGAAATCAAGAGCTACCATAAGGAGCACAGGAAACATTGCCTTATGAATACGGTAAGCCCTACCATTAACTCGTATATTGTTCTGCTTGAAGGAGACTTCATTACAGGGCAGTCACAATGAGCAGGCACCGGGATTACCCACGCCCTCAGAACAACATGATCATTCGTGCACCACAAACACCCCAGAGAATGAACCCCCCACCATCGACACTACACCCCCTCTCGAATTCCTTGTCGCCAAAGGCTACATAACCCTCACCGAAGATAAGGTATGCAGAGCTCAACACTGAAAGGGCGTCCTTGAATGTCCCAGAACGTGGAGTACTATGTCAAGGTAAGTAAAATGAATCAACAAACGAAAAGGGTATGACTTACTTTCAACCTCAGGCATAACGTAACCCGAAACACGCGGCTAGCGGAGCAGACAAAGTGGTGTCCTTGAACGAGTACCCATCAGTACCAGTCTATCGTGATACATTGGGCCTTGACTATAGGAGAATGTACTGTATTAGTAGGTGCGCAAGTGAACGATACGGAAACATACAGCAGCACATTCGCCGTGTTATAGTCGCACAGACTAATCATTTGCGACCGCCTTGATGTGATACAGGTAGCTCCGATAGCGTTCTGGCTGACTTGGTTGGTACCCAGTTTGGTGTTGTCATCGTTGTTCGAAGGTGCAAAGGTTATCCTACAGTTTCACATTAACATCAAAGTATCTCGATGAAGAAGTTATATGGAAATTTACCCTGGACCTGCTGGGTAATACGCAGCTATTTCTCATCATGAAGAGGAAGGGTCGGGTGTGGTAGCAGTCGAACGTTGAGGCTATGATACGTTCGCTCATTGTTTGAGGTCTACTGGGGCCATGTTAGCTGTAAGAGGAAATGGAATGTGAACAACGGAAACGCGGAAGAGGAATGGTGCAGCATGAACGAAGAGATAACGAAGATGCTGGAACGTAGTAGAAACGGACATGCGGTAAATGAATGGGAAATAAAGTGGAGTATGAAAAGGGCCATTACAGAACAATAGCGCACACATACCTGACACCATCTTCTACAAGAACCCACTTTACCGACAAATACTTCACAACTGCGTTTGCTCTTCATGGTATTGGTGGTGAAAGATCACTGTACGAGACCTGCAAGATAGGGTCAGCACTCCTTCGAGTAGTAGAGGATATTGGGACAAGGGACGGAGCAGACTCACAGGACGACAACTATTACAAGTCATATGTATCCTATCAAGCGCACTTTTTTTGCGTCGTGAGTCTTTGTACATGGATCTAATGGGGATTCACGACCCAAATCCCAAGTTCTGCAGGAAGGACACGCGTTTTGAAATTCATTCACTAGCTCGTACTCGTCACTCGGTATGTCATCTCAAAAAATCCATCCATTCTAAGTGTTCGAGACAAGAGAGTTTATCTATGTGACCCGTTTAAATTCTGTACCTGACTCCATGACAAGCAAAACCAATATAAAGATGGGAAATAAACACATCATGAACAGGTGGGTTAGGTGAGGCTTCCGACCTTCAAGCGCAAAGGATAGATTGATATTCCGTGCGCATCGCAGAACAAATAGACCAAGCATTGAGTCATTGCTCCCGGGTTAGATTGGAAGCATCTTTGATTGGTTGATTTTCTCCTATTTCTCACATAGCCCGAGTGTCAAGCTTCACCAAGACCGCTACTGCCGGGACTCGTTCTTCGTCTGTCTGTCTAGTATAGAACTTGCAGTACCTCCCATCTCAATCAAACTTCGTTCCGCGTTCGTTGTACCCTACACGGTCCTGTTATTCTGTTTCGATTCTTATTCCGCCTCCAGCGTTGCTTTCTAGCCACCGTGACGACACTTGTGCCTACTCGCTGACCCATACTCTGGCCTACGTCTTTTCTTCTTCGTATATCACAGACACGGTCCCTAAATTCTGGGTAAGGGTAGGTGCTGGGTCATGTAGTGGGTTCAAAAAACACAAACATGGTCGTGGTGAGGTTTGTGAGCGTGCGAAACAACCTGGCAAAAGAAGTACCGGTGAATGGCAACGGAAGTGGATATAGCGAAATTCAGGCGAGGCTCGTTGTCCTTCATCGACTCCATCTTGTTCCTTTCCATGCAACTCTCCTAATTTCTGTCCTTTTATATCCGAATCCTTTTAAGCATGGAAGTAGAATGAGCGCCTTTGAGAACTAGAAGCTAGGGCTTCTTGGTAATGTAAACGTGGAATTACATGGCGCTTGTGGGTTACGGATGTATATCAAGGGTATGAGACAATCGGTCGACGAAGGAAGATAATAAAGCATCCGTCATACACGAGAAAATAGGAAATGTACCTCAGAGCCATTCCATTCTCATCTACCCTACAAAGTGATTCTTCGCTTGTGCTCCTGAATCAGAGCTGCCGACTTGTTTGAGCATATGGGATAGGAGCAGAGAGATGTAGAACGCCTCAAGCGTTCTAGTTGTCATCGTGGTAGAGGAATAACGTGTTGGCGGAGCACAGGGTTAGGGACATGTGACGTCATCAGATGGGAGAAACGCGCGCCATCCGAGTGATGGAACTCAATCTGACGAAGGTGTTGAAATGGTGGTCTGCACCCTGTATTCGAAAAAGATGCCGATGATCGCTGAGACGGGGCGATCCCGACTCGGTAAGCACAATGCACGGGGAACATGATGCATAAGACTAGGTACAACATGTTAGAACGCCTGTAATACTACCTATTACAACGCTGAGCAGATTACCCCGAGGAATCGCTGTCGCACGAACAAGAAATCAAACAGTAGAACCTTGAAGGAAAAGCTACGCTTGCGATGGTGGGAAAAGAGATTTTACAGAGCTATCATGGATGTTGATCTGCTGGTCTGATTGTGACTCTCAGAGAATAATATGCTATATGCGAAGTTCTATCACTATCCTAGTCATTTCATGACTCCAAAGGGCACATTCATTCTTCGGTTGTTCGATATACTGTCTACTGTATAGCCTATACCTAGAGTGACAGAATTGCGTGCTAGGCTTCTCTCCAGATACTCGAAAGCTCCCCATTTTCAGATACATGTCAACACTACATCTTTCCTCCTGTAGGACTGGATTAGTAACAGCTCATTCTTGTTGTCCCAGAAAGACCTACCGAACGCTCTCCGTGACCTTAGAGAAGGACCCTCTGAAATCTATTCACTAACTCATATTCCTCACTCGTGATGTCATCCCAAGAGAAATCAATCCAGTCCAAATGTTCGAGCCTGGAAAATTTACTCATATGACGTCTACCTCGGACTTTGTGACAATCAGTACCAAAAACGAGCGATAACGACATCAAAGACGAACCTGGCTCACTTCTCTAGATGCATTACCATATCTCATGAACAGGTGCGTTAGGTGAGGCATCTGACGTGCAATCGCACAAAATAGATCCATGTTCCGTATGCATCGCAGAACAAATAGCCGAAGCATTGGGTGATTGCTCCCTCGACATGCATCGATTACTGGGTGATATGGTCACCCCAGAAAACCTCGAGGCAATGAAAAGCCGGGAGAGAAGGCTCAAGTATGTGCGGAACAACATTGGGGGGACCATTCAGGGATCGTAGCTTCGGTAGAATCGGTGGTGGTTCAGAGCCATCTATAAAGACGTTGGAAGCGTCATTGAATATGAGATCCTGTAGTGATTCTCTGTGCCGATATAGGAAATGTAATTTGTCGGTAGTGAGGTGTAGAAGCACGAGTAAGGAGAGTTTCGGGAGAGTGATAGCTGATAAAGCAAATGAGGGGATTTCAGAAATGTCGAGAGCGAGATCTGTGATTTTCGGTAGAAATGAGAATGCGCGTGTCATCAACTGGAAGAGTGAACGCGTTGGCAGGTGCTTAGTATCAACCTCAAGGCTACATAGTACCGATTCAATAAGATGTTCCAGGTAATAAGTACGCAACACACTTAATGAACACACTCTTCACTTACTTCGACATGGATTGCGAAAGATTGTCTTGAAGAACAAAACCATCTGCCTGGGTCGATCTGGAGCGAATTCCTGATACAACAGTGGAACGCTTGTTCTGTGCGCTCCTCTCGATATCATGCAGGTGTTTAGGAGAACATCTCTGGTACATAGTTCTAGAATGTTGTCCAAGATCTCCAGCGGGATCACCATCTTGGTTTCGGCAGTGAAGGGGAATATCGCGATCGATAAAATGACAGTTACTAGCAAAAGAGCTAAGTGTTCCATACCGATCCATTGAAAACCAGAATTACCTACTTGAAAGCGAGCAATATACTCAGAGGTGGATGAAAATCGAGAAGGTGGTGTTTAAAGGAAAAGTGTAGCTCGGATCAATAGGCGATACCCCGCAAGACATCTATATTTATCTTTTGCTCACTTCCGTTACGTACCTTATTCGTTGCTTCTTTACCGCCTCGAGGCTGGAGCGTCTATGGGCGCCAAAGATTAGGGCCTCCCAAGTCCCCCTCGGGTACTCCAACGCCAGTTGCAGTCGGTTTCTTGCCCTCAAGCTATACCGCCCGATTTATTTTGGGATGTAGAGCTGTAGTCATCTACACCACCCAAGCCTACAAGATAGGATTAGAACTTTAAGCCCAAGAAACTAAGCGTCGAAATCGCATACTGGGATGAATAATCGTAACCCCTGTATTTTCGCATGGCAATTCATTCATCCCATGAAATGAAGAGTTGTAGGGTGTCTGTACTCTTCTAATAAGTATACGTCGTCAGTCCAAACACCCCGGAAAGCCAGGAGATGCGAGAACGAAGAAAACCGAGTTTTTTTGGTAGTAAAAACGAGAGTGGCCTCGTTAGTACACCGTTCGGGAATCGAACCCGAGCCGCTTGCTTCTCAACATGGGAAAAGCTATGGAAGGCAAGCATGATAACCACTTCACCAACGGTGTTTTGGTATCGAGGACGCATTTGTCCGATCGGTGGTGATAAGAACTCTGAATGAAAAACCACCCTTCCCCTAACGTGGCGTACTCGAGAGACCTTTCAGTTCCGCGCCTGAGACATAAAAAGTCAACCATTGTTCCATTCGAAAGGTTGGTATATATGGGAAGGGGATGGTTTAGCCGTACGCCCTTGTGATTTTGTGCCGAGTTGAAAACGAGGAAACTCTACCCATGTGAGGTATCCGGACTGTAGCTCAGAGAGGCCTATATGATACGTCCCAAATCAAAACCCATCCCCCCAGGTCAACGCTCTGAGTCTGAGAACATCAGCATCAGCACAAAGACTCTTACCGACAAAGACGTGTTATCCATCTATACCTATCGAACCTCCTAAAGATCAGGGATACTAGAAGGAAACCAAAGACAACCAAACAGGAATGTGGCTATATCAACAAGGGAAAGAGGCATGTTCCGAGAACCCATACTCTCGACAGATCAAACATCTCAAGGCCCCGAAGCAGTGAGTTAGTACGGAAAAAACTCTAATATGCTTCAAACTTACAAGACACCCGTCCGCGTAACAGAGGTGAAGCTGTAGAAAAGATACCATAAATTACCAGGTACCACTGAAATCAACTCAGGCAAGATGGTTGACAATGCGCTGAAGGAAGAGAGCACCCACCGTGGTTGAAATTCTGAAGAGACAAAATAAAAAAGGAGATGGTCGAATTGCACATACACCGTCCGGGAATTAATATTGAACCCGAGCTGCTTGCTAAACCCTAATCGAACGGATGCATGGAAAGCAAGCATGATAACCACTTCACCAACAGTGTATTGATGTTCTCAATCGCAAAATGATTATGATCGTCCTTCCGTTGAACCACAGCCACCCCCCATCAAGTACTCTAGAGACTATCCTTTCCCGCGCTGGGAGATAAACAGCGTCCAGTGACTTAAGACGGGTCTATACAGTAGATGATCTAGCCGGACTCTGGTATTCTGGGAAACGCGGTGGGAAGCAGTGATGAGTGCCGGGTATGGGAATGTATCTGGCAGTCTTGAGAGATATCATCAAAGTCAACATTGCTTCTTCATACTAATAACGTATGCAGTGATCGTCTGAACTGAAATTTGAAGGAACGAGGAACCAACACGAATGATACACAACCCAGAAACGTGTTGCACGCCAACGAGGGATACTTCGAAAACGGTGACTTCCATTATGTGAACGGTGATTCGTTTATGGTTCGTCCCGTTGAACGACGAGTCGTAGGGCTTGTAAGATGATTTGGTCAGTCCAAGTACGAGTGAGATCGGAGAGTAAAAACCAAAGAATGCTCCAAGACTAGTACACCGTTCGGGAATCGAACCCGAGCCGCTTGCTGTCCGAAGGAGACCAGAACCATGGAAGGCAAGCATGATAACCACTTCACCAACGGTGTCGTTGTTTTACGCTCCCCGGAATCAACGTCAACCCCTTTGCAGTATCAAGAGCTCGGAACCCATGCTGGGACATAAGAAGTCAATCATTATTGGAGTGGAGAGGATTTAGTGGCTCTGGTGTTCAGACTAAGAGCCAAAGCTCTTCGATTCAAGTATTGCAATGAAACATCCTTACCCATGGACTTGAACTACGTCCCAAATCAAGTCATCCTGAGATCAACGCTCTGCACTCTGAGTCTGAGAACATCAGCATCGGCACGAAGACTCTTACCGACGAAGACGCGTTATTCATCTATACCTGAAAACATTGGAATCCCTAACGATCAGGGACACTTGAAGGAAATGAAAACTGATCAGAAAGAAATGTGGCTATATCAACCAGGGAAGAAGGCGTGCTTCAGGAATCCATACCTTTCGACAGATCAAACATCTCGAGGCCTCGAAGCAGAAAGTCGGTACGGAAAAAACTCTGATACATGCTTCAAACTTACAAGACACCCATCCGCGTACAACAAAGTAACAGAGACGTTGGTGGACGATGTGCTGAATGAAGAGAGCACCCACCGTGGTTGAAAGCCTTGACGAGATAAAACGGAGAATAAAGAAAAACGAGAGACACTCGGTTGTAATATACACCGGGCGGGAATTGAACCCGAGCCGCTTGCTAATCTTGGTCGATTTTAGATGAGCTTGCGAGTCTACAAAAGATTAATTGCATCAGTAGCAAGCTCTGCATGTTTCCGAAGCACTCACCGTCCCCGCGCCCCGCGCCGTAAGTGGGATATGCTCTCTCCACCGCCGAGGTCGCAAGTGAGAGAGCAGTGGTGAGTGCTGTCATCGTGTCAGCGTGATTTCGTCATACTCACGGCATTCTCCGCAGATCCGTTACACTGGCGACGGAGTGAGACACTCTCCTTGTCTCTTCTCACTACGTCGCCAGGTATGTCCCCAGTACTTTTTCCCTTGTCTCTTCTCATTGCATCGCCAGAAGAACACACGTTTGTGAGAGTTGTTCTCGGTGTGATGCCAGTTCATGCTCAATCATTCAAAGCTCTCACTCTCCTTCCCTTTCCATGATGAAACCCCCTCGGAATACGCTGGGGGCATCCTCATCATGACTCCTCCACGTGCGGTTCGTCGGGTCCGCCACAAACCGACCTGGTCACGTACCAAACTTGATCAGCAACGCAACACCGTTCTAGGTCTTGCCATCGATGCCACTTCAAACAGCACCTATCGCTCTGGACTCAACGCATGGGTCAAATTTACACAACAACACGACTTTCCCATGGAACCAAATGCCAACTCCTTCAGTTACTTCGCCGCCTATATGTCCTCCTTCATTGATCCCAAGAGCGTGAACAAGTATCTCTCTGGGATCTGCTACCTTCTCGAACCATTCTATCCCGATGTCCGTACTTCTCGTAATCATCCTCTTGTCCGTCGAACGATGAAAGGATGCCGTCGCCTCTATGGGAAACCTGCCTGTCGAAAGGCCCCCTTAACCAAGAATCAGCTTCGGTTTGCAAGGTTATGCCATCCACCACAACCTTCATACGATGACTGTCTTTTCCTAACACTCCTCTTTGTTGGATTCTTTGCACTACTTCGCCTCGGAGAAATGGTAGCTCATGATACCGTCCTTCTTCGCAACTCTCGCAAGTACTCACTCCGTTCCTCTGTTCAATGGCTCCCAGAAGGATTCTCTTTCTGGCTTGAACGTCACAAGACCGATACTCTTTTCGAAGGTAATAAAGTCATTGTACCTGATCGCACAGATGACCTCAATCCACGCCCTATCATACAATCCTATATGTCCCAACGCGACCAACGGTTCCTTCTTCATCCATTCCTTTGGCTGAAGTCTAATGGTGAAGTTCCCACACGACGTTGGTTTATCAAACGGCTCCGCCGTCTCTTTCCCGATCCTTCCTTTGCAGGACAGTCTCTTCGATCTGGGGGTGCTACATCATTGGCCGAAGATGGTGTTCCTCCACATCTAATTCAAGCTGCAGGCCGCTGGTCTTCAGATGCATTCCACATCTATATCCGCAAGCATCCAGCCATTTTACAAGCCCACTTACGTCAGTGATGCCGCCGTCACTCCCCACCTCCTGCCTCGCTCCATCGTGAGTCCTCATCATATGGCTTCGCCATTCTTCTATCTTTCTTTTCTTCTTCTCTAAAGGCTTCGCCTTTTGTCCATGGTGCCACGCACCTCCTTTACATAATGGCCTCACCATCATCTTCTCCAGGCTTCGCCTCTCCGGTGCCTCGCACCTTATTCTTCATTAGCCTATTAGCCTATTCCTCACGATGTCGAATCGGAATGGGCCCCAACTGCCGAAGTTGCGGGCCTGGTTTATGCTAATACGGTGTGCGGCGAGCGATGATAAGCAATTGGATGAACAGAATCGACGGAAGGCAAGCATGATAACCGCTTCACCAACAGTGTTTGGCAGATACGGAGCGCACAGCGTAACTGGTCACCGAACCTTAGACAAAGGAATACCAAGGACTCGAGGGGACATCCAGTGGCTTGAGTTGGGTTGAAAGGAGAGGACGTGTAGTCTATACAGGAGATGATCTAGCCGGATTCTAGTACTCTGTCAGACGGCAATAACCCAGAACCGCAGTACATGCAACTGGTAATATCTATCCAACGAATACGCTCCGAGAACAAAGATGACTTCATATCATTCGCCAGATCAAACATTTCACAGAACACGAAAGACCAGTAATATACGCTTCGTCGCCTCAACAACAATCGATCCCGGAGTGCGTACAACAAAAGCCTTCAAGTAAACCCAAGAGACGAACGTTCCGGTTTGTGAGACGCGAAGGCAAAATAACGACCCTTGACCTAAAAAAAGCTCACACAGGTAGTACACCGTTCGGGAATCGAACCTGATATAGCAGGACTCCTTGTGACATGCCTCTCGTGCAATCCTCCTTCTCCTCCACTCCTTCAACAAGCAGAATGAGGGGGAAGATGTCCGTGCAGGCGTTGAAGCGAGAGGTCAGAGGTGAGATTCGCTCTGGAGAACCTAGGTTCCCAAACGGAGGACTGAAGGCGTAATGGGGCGTAGACGTGCTACATCCCATCTGGGAATGGTTGGGTGCGGGTGAAAGGGGTATTCATGTTCGATAGGGTGGGTGTCTTCAGGGCACCAGCGGGATGAACTGGAGTATGTGGATAGGATACGTCATCTTGCCCACCCGAGCCGGTACCCATTCCTTCCGGACGACAGCCGTAACCTGACTTATAGGACGACGAGTCGCATGCTTGTTGGTACGGGAGGCGACGAGGCGGCGTTTTGGTAGATCCGAGAAATTTGCGCAGCAAAAGAATGCTTTGATGGAGAAGACGATGAAGGGGGTGTTTGTGTTCAAGTCGGGTATGATGGATGTCTTCGAGCCGCGAGCGTTGGGGAGATGGAGTAGTCGATACATCGTGTTGATGATTGGTAGCATTCCTCAATATAGCCCTCTACCTTAAAACAACCCGACAACCTTTCCTTCAAAACGACAGCCATACCCTGTCCACCGGAGGATGACGCGCATGCATCGTGGTATGTGTTGCTATGCAAGGGAAGGGGGGCCAAGGTGACGTAGTGACGGTAGGGCGCTGGTGCTTGCGAGCGTACGGATTTCAAACAGACGGAGGGGTAGGACGAGGCGAGGAGTGGCGGAGAACATCTCTGTGCGGATATGTTGCCCTTCCCATGCTTTTTCCATCTTCGATTATTCCTCCTACGACGAACGCTAGGCGGCTGGAAGGTTACGCGGTTACGCGTCGTTTGGTCGGATGCAAGGGAAAGGGTTATACCTAATTCAGCCAATGAGTTACCCAGTCATACGAGGGTCAAAAAAGACGTACCTGGAGCCAAGAGCGTTGACCGAGTCATCGTGGTTGAAGGAAGGAAGCTGGAGTCAATCGAGATAAGCAACCGGTGATAATCGAGACGAGGGAGACGTACCTCCTCGTTTTAGCATTTCCCGAAAAGTCTTCCAATGAAACACTCGTTGATGGAAAAAATGACAGAGATGAACCTTTGAATCAGCGAACGTTGGGAGTCGTGGTCGAAGAACGAGAAAAACGAAACAACAGGGCGTAGGGTTACATGACGTCACCCCAGGAACGCTTTAACCCCGACGCTTCCTTGGCTCAGTTCGCTCACCACCCCGTATTGCTAAGCTATCGCTAGGTCGCAAGTTCGAAGCTTGCAGGGAGCATATGCAGTGAATAGTGGTTTTGCTTGCCCCAAAAGTACACCTACGACATCCGAGCCTTAGCCAGGGGGCTTTAGTGATTTTGTAATCACTGCCGCGGAACCGTGAAATGGACAGTTATTGACAACTGTCGTTAAGAACAGCTCCCGCAACGTGAGGCCATACTCCAAAGGTATATAACGTACGTTCGATTGTCGATCCATTGGGAGAAGAGGCGATGTTGTACTAAGTTCTGAAAAGCCATCCAATGAAGCAGCCGTCGATAAAAAAAAGAAGAAAGAGACTAACATTTGCATCAGCAAACATCGGTGGTCGTAGTTGAAGAAAGAAAAGCAAAAATTCAAACAACAGGGCAGAGGGTGCATGTGTCGGACCACGCCCTAACGCCCACGCTTCCTTGTCTCAGTTCGCTCACCGTGGTATAAATATTATGCAATCGCGAGCGCCGCAAGTTCAAAGCTTGCAGGGAGCATATGAATAGTAAGGTGTGTTTTTTTCTCCATGTTCAAAAGTACATCTACGGCATCCGGGGTGCTTTTTTGTCATAAATATTACTCGGATTTTTGATGCGCTTCCTTGGCTCAGTTCGCTACACCACTGCTGCATTGTGGGATGACCTACTGAGGTAGCAAGTTCAAGTCTTGCCGGGCGCATTAGGTAGTCGCGACAGGAGTACAATTTTTACTTGCACTGGCACAATTTCTTTTCTTCGTTGCTTCAATACTCGGAGAAACATGGGGTGCGAGGTTGGCAAAATGCCACGAGTGACTTTGAATGGACGCGGGAATCGAGCCGGTGAGGTGAAATGTCCATGTCCTCGGCAATTGTCTCTCAAAGTACTGTAACTTCAAGTGCCAATGGAAACAGTGATTATGCAACACGTTTATCTGTCCTTCTCCGCCGAACCTAGAAGACTTTATGAGATCTTACGACTCGGAGAGACGAGACGAATCGGTATCACAATTCACAAACCGAGCTGGGCCGAGAACAGTGAATTGTTTCTCGACGCTGGATCATGTTCTAAGCACAATAGTTGGGCCTCGTGGGTCATCAAAAGAATGAAGCGTACTCACCCTGCGTTCACATTGTTGAATGTGACTTTGGATGGAGATTGAGATACAGGCATAGGCACGGTGGCCTTATACATTCCATTCAAATACAACCCCAATGATATCTGTTCCTTCTTCTCAACGTCACTTTCCGTTTCCCAAGTGATGATTAGCTCAACATTCCCCTCTGGAGGTAGCACCTGGGACTTGGGAACGACGTCTGTAATTTTGAAGCTCTTCACACCCGGCGCCAACGAAAACATCGCTAGATATCTAAAAGTCAGGGTCATTCAGTAAAAAGCAAAGTACATCCAACTAAGACGTACATCGCTATGCGTACCATTCTTGCGGGCGGGAATTATCATCAAGACAAACCACAAATTACGCCCTTTTGAGACCTTCATGATCTCGTAGCTCATTATGTAAATAATGTAATCATCTTTCAACCCGGACACTATGCGTGTCGACCCCTGATGCAATCAACGAACGTTCAACTCTGCCGCAAACTCGGAGCGGAACAAAATATGGACAGTGACGCAACATGGGGCAAATGATAGTGCACAACTGTTACTGTCGCGAATTAGATGAGGTCTTGAGGTCTCAGCATACAATGACTAAGTATGCGCCTGCGCCGCTGAAAGGTTATGAAAGGCGAGGATGGCAGGAAATAGATGTTAAGATGAGTGACTACATAGAGTGATCGTAGGCTCTACGCATGTACTGTATAACCACAACACAGAATACCTCTCCGACTTCCTGGACTTGATCTATCTTCCTTGATCGCTTCTAATCGATCCGCCGTAATTGATAATGATCATCCAACGATACCGAACCCAACATGACCCAGAAGCACCCGTCTTCAAACTTCCAATTCTCAACTCTCTAATTCCATGTGACGGAAGAAACAAGATGGCAAGCCAGAGCGTAAGCAGTAAATGCGTGAGCGAATGACGGAGTCTCAAACTCACCCAACCTTCGAGCGTCTTGCAGTGACACGTGTAAGACACAGATATCAGCCTGTCAAATTTCAAAGTCTACGAGCCATTCGAGAGGGAGTATGTCATGATCCGGTCCGCTGTCATAGTTCACACGCGTTACAGTCGGACTCACACTTGTTTCTGTCTTTTAGTTCACACTTGTTTCTTTCAGTTACTTAGTTACTAATCATTCAGTTCCATATCTCCTGTTTCATTGAGTAGTACTTAAGTAGATTCTCCTTGTAAGTATTTACTCGTCGAATCAACACCGTATTTTCTCCTTCATTCCCTTTTAGGGTCTCTATTTCTCACGCATTCCGAGGGTGATCCTCACAGAGTAGCCATGAGGAACGTTTGGTATCATGAACTGTCGAGGGAGATTCGCGCATGATTTATGTCTGCATTCAGCCTATTCATCATTCTGCGTAGCACTTCGATGTGCAAGCAACGGGGTATCAAACTTGACTCTACAACTAGATTGCAGCATCATACCGAGGTGGTAGATCAAGAACATTTGAATCTCCAGCATCAGACGGGGGAGGCAGAGGCCTGAAACCACTATCATCGTGGTATCTCACTCGAAGTTCTCTTCGGGATTCCTGTAATGCTTCCGGGACTTCCTGCTGTCTTCCATCTAAGACGACATCAGGACTAGAAGCATCACCCCCATGAGGCTTCTCCGCGTGTTCATAATGATTCTGAGACACCGGTTGCCGTTGAGTTCTACCTGCCGTATCAGATGCCGGTGCCGGATCTGAAAATGGGGAAATGGTCGTTATTTGCATAGACCGAAGCTTCTTTCTCCGAGCCCGGCGCCGGAGTATGATAACGCAAGAGACGATGATCAAAACAACCACACCAACGACGGGTCCGGCTATGAGAGCAGCCATATGGCGGCCATGGGGCTGGTCTTGGATGTTAGAACTGTTTCCAACAGGCGTAACGCTGCACAAAAAGGTCAGGACCATCGAGTGCTGAACTGAAGTTAGCCACACCTTGGGTTTGAACCGCGAAAGCTGTCACTGATCACAGAGCTTGTCGCAGAATCGTTTGTGGAGTTGGCGGAAGTGAATGTCCCACTTAAATCACTTTTACTGGTTCCGGTATTGGTCTGCTCACTAATTGTTGTCGCAGTCGCGGATGAGGCCGTCTGCGTTGCCGTAGATGACACAGTCGTGGGTGGTGTGCCATTTGCGGGTGTAGAAGTTGTCTGCTGTGGATCATCATCCCGTGGATTTGTGACAGGTGGTCGTGATTGGGGGCTGTACAGAGCAGGGTTCGCATTCGGTGTTTAAGTAATACCATAGAAGCGATGGTTCTTACCTTCCCGGTGGATCTTGCGCTTTTATTTCAATGGTATCTTGTGAAAAACCAATTGGTATAGGGCTGAGTGCTCAATTAGATAATCACACATCCTAGAGGACGATGAAGCCTTCACTTTGGATTTGCGATTGCATATACCACATACTTTCTAACGATAATGGTTGAGCTCCACAAGTCTTCAAAAGAATGAGGTGTACTCACCCTGTGGTCACATTGTTGAATATAACTTGGGATGGAGAGTGGGATACAGGTATACGGGATGTATTTCCCCCTAATTTCCCATCCAAAATGAGTCCAATTAATATTTGTCCCGTCTTCTCGGAGTCACGTTCTGTTTCCCAAGTAATTGTTAGCTCGACCTTCCCCCCTGGTTGTAGCGTTAAGGACTTCGGGTCAACGTCCATAATCTTGAAACCCTGGACAGCCGATACCAACAAAGTCATGGATAGATACCTTGAATTTATTCAGTAAGAAGTAAAGCACATCCGATAAGACGTACCTCGCTAAGCGTACCATTTGCGCGGGTGGGCATCGAGACGAACAGGAAACACACCCTTTTTGAGACCTTCATGATCTTGTAGCTCATTGATCATCATCTATCTACCCGAAAACGATGTGCGTTTCGACCCCTGATACAATCAACGAACATTCAACTCTGTCGCAGAGCAGAACAAGATATGGTGATTATCGCATGATACTGATACAACAGCGCGTGATGGTGGACGACGGCAATCATACTGAAAAGGGATGGGATGAGGCTTCTGATTCGCATTGGAGGCAAGGCCTACAACGACTAAGTGTACGCCTGGGCCACCTAAAGGGTATGAAAGACTATATGTCTGTAAATGCAAGGCACATACCTCTCCAACTTCATGGACCCGATCTATCTTCCGTATCGCTTCCAATTGATCCGCTATGAATGATACTGCCCATCTAATGATACCCGAAACAACATGGCCCAGAAGCAATCGGCTAAACTTCTCTATCTTCCAATTTCCAATTTTCAGCTCTCCAATTCCATGTAGAGAACGCCACCGGGAGTGGGAAACTAGAAAAGAGATAAAGCATGTCAGATGAAGGGACGAGGGGTGAAGTTGTCAACATTGAGTAGCAAGACGAGCCATGAGAAGCCATTTCGAGAAGCATATGGTGGAGAGGGTAATGATAGGCCAATCCGGGGATTATGTTCAATTTCGGGCCGGTAGTGGGGGCATGTAGAAGATACTCTGGTTGGAGGGAGTATCGCAATGGTGGACGGTGGTCGGAGGAAGGGTTGGAGTAGCTCTGTGGGGACGGCTATAGGTAGTCAAGTTACGTTAAACAGCCTCCTTGAAACTGAACGAAGAGGGGTGACCATACCCATAGGCACACGCTGCCGACAGGATATGAAGAACGCCAACGGCAGGAAATAGATATTGGTATGTATGCTTGCAAGGAATCAGCGACACATGGTGGAATGACCCTGATTAATTCTGCAGGAAGCGGCGGCTGCAAACAGAGAAGTAAGTAACAATTATTCTTCGTTTTCACGTGCTAAGCATTTGATACAGAGATCGAACGCCAATGCTAGGGCTAGGAGAGCTCAGGGAGGCCGCCAAAGAGAGGAGAATTCATAGTGTAATCGTAGTACATACAAGTTGTAGTAACACAATGGATATTCATGATTGCTGGTAACGACACAGTGAATTGGCTTGATTTGTCTTAGGTTTCTTTCGTGATTAACGACAACGACGTCAATTAAAGGCGATTCTTTCGGTTTGTTTCGAATTACCAAACTGAAATAAACTGTCAAAACTAAATTAAAAGAACCGCTTTTTACTGGGAATAAGCTCAGAGGTGCATGAAGATCGAGAAGGTAGTGGGCAAAGAGAAAGTGTAGCTCGGATCGATAGGTGATATCCCGTAAGACGTCTGTATTTATAGTTTTGCTCACTTCCACTACGTACCTTAGTCGTTGCTTCTTTACCACCTCGAGGCTACGGGCGCTAAGGATTAGGGCCTCCCAAGCCACTCCTCGGCTACGCTAACGCCGGTGGCAGTTGTTTTCTTGCCCTCAAACTCATTTGGGATGTAGAGCTGTGCAAACACTGTACTCTCTAGGAAATCCGACTCACAAGCGCTGGTCCAATTGCACTTGTGCGCGTTGGGCCTGAAGACAGACTCTGATTGAGGATAAAACTGAATTTCATCACGATACCGTAATCGCTTTCTTGTCTATCCATGAACCAACGTGAGATGTTCTACGTTCCAAATCAAAGGTCGCCATGAGGGACCCGGATCTCAACATTCTGAGAACCAAGGGCCCGATGAATGACTTGGGGTAACCTCGAGAGATACTTTCAAAATCAACATTGATTCTTCATACCGCAGTGATCATCCGAGTCTGGGCTGAAATTTGAAAGAACGAACAGACAGGGTAGATGAGGTCAGAGAAACCAACACGAATCATACACAACCCAGAAACGTGTTGCACGCCAGGGATACCATCGACGAGGCCTACGCCGAAAAAGGTGACTTCCATTCGCATATGATTCGTTTATTTATCCCTTCGAATGAGGATTCGTGAAATACCACACTTACTCCATGTTCATTTCGTCACCGTCGAAATCTGCATTGTAAGGAGGCGTAGGGCACCGTCTTATAGTTTGGTGAGTCCAAATCCGGGTGAGTTCGGAGAGTAAAAGTCGAAGAGGTCTTTAATAGTACACCGTTCGGGAATCGAACCCGAGCCGCTTGCTTGGGTCTTCCGGGTTTTCGCATGGAAGGCAAGCATGATAACCACTTCACCAACGGTGTCGTGCTAACAAAACCCGCATTTCCTGTATATTATCTCATCTTCGGATGGACAAACAGTGGAGGAAACGTGTTTACAATGTTTACAACGTGATATTCGTCTCTGCCTATATAGACTAAGGATAAAACATCTACGATATTAAACCTCGACGAACCAAACTGTATGAATAACCCAGAAGCAGGTTGTGAGTTGAGACCTTAGATACGCGAGACATAACCTATAGCCCTGTCGGTACGTCGTAGGTCACTACGTCCGTCCTGCCTTCTCGGTCTTGGTGGGCTTATAGGGATGCAGCACAAATGAATACGGTTTCCCGTGTGCCGCCAAAACAATCTCCGATATAGGGAATCGGCCCTACTCTCCAGCGTTCATAGTCATGGGGAAATTGAAGAAAATAGTAGTGAAATTGAATAAAAGAAAAGACAGATCACTGTGACTCATTTCCTCTGAGTTGAGCGATCCCGAACAGGAGCGAACTTAAGGGCCATCCTTCTCTGGTAGTCACCGAAGATCCTTCCAGCGAGACGAATGGAGTGCGTGTGCCAGTCAGCAGCAAGATTGTGGAGCATCCGCTCTCGTGCTAGGGTTGGCTGTGTTGGGGTATGTGGGAGCAGTTCATCCAGGCGAGGTAGGAAACCTAGATAGTAAGTGGAGTATTTTAGTGGCCAGGTTTTGTTGCAGTCTATGAAAAGAGACTTAGCAGCAGATAGACACAGGGTTTGCATGTCGAGCGGAATGTTGCTCTGGTCCAGTCTACGCTTTGTCCTCTCATGAACAACGCTGGCGGCTGCTTCTCTCCATTTCCGATAGTGATTACATGTGACGAAAACATGATGTGGGTCTTCTGAGTTAACGCAACCGGATCGGCATGTTGGTGAGATGATTTTGCGTCTTTCGAAGAGTGTCTCGGCTACTGGGAGCTGTCCAGACCGAGCGTACAGCTGGACGACTGCAGAGTATGCTGAGATGGCTCTACAGTATGGGTATTCCGGTGGGGGCCTTGGGTCATAGATGTTACGTATCATGCGGAGATTGAGACCTTTGCAGATCTCGAACGCTGAGCGCTCTTCGAGTAACTTCTCTGTAAGAGTGCGAATACTGCCCTCGTACCAACCGTGTGGACTGTAGTAGAACGTGTAGTCGTCCATGCAGAACGTTGGTATTGGAGCAGCGAGTATAGACGTGTTGACCTTTTGTGCGGAAGATGCATAATGGTCGGCTGCATGATTGAGTAGGGATGGCGAGGATGTGTCCGTGGTGTGAGCTTTGACATATGCTATGTCTGTTCTCGGACGATTTCGAAGTAGGTGGATGAGCCAGCGGTAGTATGACCGTCCGTTGAGACGTCTGAGTCTCATGAGATTTACGTCTGGAAGGATTCGGGTATCGGAGATAATGCGAACAGCATTTAAATGGTCCGAGTAGATGGTAGCGTGGGCAGTGGAATGATCGTCTGCTGAGAGAATAGTGCTCGCTACAAGGCCTACCATTTCCCCGTGAAGAATGTTTGCGCTAATCCCGTCGACGCGGAGTGCAAGTGATAATTGACCAGCGACAGCCGCTGTGACTGATTTCCTGTCAAGTATGCCGGCTGCTGCTGGGACCATAGAGCCATCAGATGCCCACAGTTTAACACCTGAGTTGCCTGATGGCTCAACAATTGGTGAGAGGCGGTGTATGTGGGCTATCTGACGGACTTGGTTCTCAGCCATCTGTCTTCTGTGATCTCTGGTATACAATATGGACCAGTCACCGTCATGGAGCCACGAGAGTTGGAAATGACTTAGCATGTCTAGCATTTTCCTAAGATTCTCCTTGGCTGCCAATGACCATCCTCGCATTACCGTGATTGACCTTGGTTGAAAGACGTAACGGGCGGTGGAGAGGGACCAAGTCCATTTGCCAAGATGAGATAGTTTGGTAATGTTCTTTGCTCTAAGAGAACGGGTTGTGTTCCCATCCAGGGTCGGCCCAGTACCTGGAGTGTACTGATTGAATACCGACATAAAATGAGACAAAGAGACATCACCATTTAATATGTAGTTTTTGTCAGTCTGCCGAAGTGAGAGGCAACCGTCTAAGCTTGCGAGAGTCTTGTGTGCAATGACCCAAGTTGCCGGTACTTTCTTCCAAAGCTTGGACTTCGAGGTACGCTCGACCTTTTGCAGAGGGTCAATGCAGTGATTCAGCGAGCATGTCCAGTCACTTAGCGTGATTTGTGCCACTGTCTGGTAGGCCGGGATATGATGATTAAGATCTCTAGCAATGCCCTCGATCGCGATTGCTGCATTTATCCGGGCAATTGACGGAAATCCTAGACCTCGGAGAGACACGGGTAAGTGAAGTATACGAGAGTTCATCTGAAACGGAAAACGTAGCTCGTCATGTATCTTGCGAGCTATACGTTTGTCGAGATCCTCTGCTTCATCTTGCTTGATGGGCTGCAATGAGAGGAGGGCTCGACACCGTGATATGATGTTCTGGGATACGATCTTCCTCAACAGCGTGATCGGAGTGATCCGTTGAAATTGAGGAAACGTGAAGCTATCGATGAAATCCCTGAGTTCATGGTACCGAGCTGATGGGTCGTCAACCGCGGCACCTAGAAACTCAAGTTGATCTCGAATTAGCGGGACATCACGTACAGTTACCTTCGTGGGGTCTCCTTTTGTGATGGTGTCAAATGAAACCATTTCTGGTAGTGAACCTGACACGTTAATGGCATAGGCATACGTTTTAGACCACTGTGTGAGCCACCCATAAGCGTACTGAAACTGCTCCATGGCCAAAACATTGGTCCGAAGTGAGGCTAAGGACGTAGAAAAGATATAAGAGTCATCTGTTGCTTCTGCCATGCCGACCAGCACAGATTTACTGTCAGCGGGTAGATGTGGATCACCAGCTTTGCTTGATGCAGATCTGATAATAAGGGCATGAGGATCTAGACGCAGCATATCATTCAGATAGTGATGGCCAAGACTAGTAGTGAGCGTAGATTTGAGCGGTGAAAGAGGACCCCCTTGTTTGGTGACGCCTGAGATGATGATGGGTTCTGTGATACCGTGGGCAGTGCGAATAAAGCATCGGGTATCTGTTTGAGCGGCACGGTCCAGGTCGATGACTGACTGAGGTAAACCATAGGCGCGGACTGCATCGTACATCCCTTCAGGGGAGAGGTAGTCGAATCCTTTCATCTGATCTCGTTTGATGGCGTAAACTGGTTGTTTGTGCCTCGTAGACCAGCATTTAATAGAAGCCAAGAACGACATCAAATCCCGAGTTTGAACATCTTTCTGAGTTGCAACCTGAGTGTCGGGAAGGATGCGAGTTCTTGAGACGTAGGATACCAGATCAGAATTTAGTAATGTCATAGGAGAGTTGGCTATAAAATTAGATAACAAAAGTCCACGCCAGTTCGAGAGATCCGTTCTAAGTCCCCGTTTGTGGAACATAGTCAGCCACATGTCTTTAATTTTGCCTGGGAACTGAGCATTGATAACAATGTAGTTGTGTAGCCGGAGAACAAGTGCAAGAGTTTCGTCGCCAAGGCGCTTGACTACCCACTTTTCCCATCCGTCTGGGCCAGGTGCAGGTCTCGCATTCCCTTTTTGCAGTAGGGCGCGATAGTCATCGACCTGTAGAGTACGTGGCCAGTGAAAGGGATTCTGTTGAACTCTGACTTTGATCTGAAGGACAGATGGAGTAGTTAGCCAGGGTTTCGGCAATGGCGCAGGAGCGTCATGATGGTATAGAGATGACCAGTATTCCCGTGAGACTTCCTTCACTTGTTCAGGATCAGAGACGAGATCATCAGAGTTCGGGCACTTGACAATTAGGGGAAG
This sequence comes from Paramarasmius palmivorus, assembly GCA_037176845.1. Classification (NCBI taxonomy): domain Eukaryota; kingdom Fungi; phylum Basidiomycota; class Agaricomycetes; order Agaricales; family Marasmiaceae; genus Paramarasmius; species Paramarasmius palmivorus. The sequence continues at coordinate 13,453 of JAYKXP010000189.1, read as the reverse complement.
AGGGACAAACTCTTTGGCTGAGAGAAGCTTTCTTGTTGATCCACCTTTGAGAGCTTCTGATATTCTGAAGTTCTCTTGACGAAGGGCGCGGTCTGCTATCTCCTTTGCACGAAGTTGGTACAAGTCCCGGTATGCCCGACGTTTTTCCTCCAGTATGAACTCTGTTAGAGGGGCATCCACTTTGAGACGCTTGTGTCTGCGAGATAGCTTCTCGTGGGATGTGATTGAAGCATGTGACGGAGAAAACGTGTCACCTCTAGCCATCCGAAGAGCTCCCCCTAGAGATCTAGCGTAGCCCAGTTGACGTTGGATATCCGAGTTGGTGACAACAGAGTCAAGAGGTTTGTAGCGTTTGACCCTTCCATAAGCAGTTTCTGCGGCCGCGTTCATCACTTCACCAAACCTTGTGTAGAGATCCAAGAAAGAACGGTCATCAGTCACCTGAATATCAAAGAGACCTGTGTTACGACATAAACGTTCACAGTCTGTTTTAAAGTTATCGTGGCGATAAGCTTCTTTTCGTGTGGGATATTTGAGTCGAGGCGGGTTGAATACTACAGGGTGCGGGACAAAGATAGATGGTGAGTTGCCAATCTTGAGCACGCAACGACCCAAGACCGCGCGGTGATCTGTGCAGGGGACAAAGGTGTTGCTGGCAGTGACTACCGATATGTCGGAGTCAGCAAGGGCTTGTTGCGAAGAGATTACGCGATCTATAATGCTTCCGCCTGCAGAGTTCTCGGCGCGGCTTTTACAAGTCCAGTCATCAAGACGACTTCTTTCCGGCTTGAGAGACCATAGATCAACACCACCAGTCTCAGACAGAAATTTTAGAAGTGAATTTCTACCATCTACGCCACCAGAGGCACGTTCTGTAGAAATGGTAGTTGCGTTTAGGTCACCAGCAAGAGTCCATGAGGTAGGTGTCTGCTTTACTAGCTTTGTGAGAGCTGGCCAGAAATCCTTGGTTTCGTTCGTACCCGGGTTCCAAGGTGCATAAACCGCGAAGATGCGATGGACGAAGGTAGAGCGATCATTTGTTTGAAGCGCGACATCAACGGCGACTACACGACCACGTAGGTTATTGTCGGAGATGATAAGCCTTTGAATGATCTGGACATCCTTTCGGATACCCAGGACAGTACCCCACTTGTAGAGATGACTATTGCCCTCGCAGCGTACAGCACGTTCTTCGAAGACTTCATATTCATCCAAGGGTAAGTTTCTCTTTACTGAATCTTTTGTCTTACTCTCGTTCAGTACGAAAGCGCTCGGCTTGACTGTTTTGATGGCCATTCTGAGATGGGACATTTTCACAGTATGGCCCATGCCGTTGGCGTTCAGGGAGTACACTGACAGGGAAGAAGCCGCAGGAATATTTGTTGCCAAGACAGAGGGAATAAGGAGAAGGAGGCATAACACGAAGAGGAGGATATTAGAAGAGAAAGGATGTGAGGTACATGGATATGTGATTTTATGTGGTTTAATAGAAACAGTTTGAATACGCTGCCTACTACTCCGTCGTGGGAAACCTTTGGTCCCATCGGGCCCTTTGGTGAAGACAAGAGTCATCGTCGGCTTCGACGTGGGGGCTACCGTCAGAGCGCTGCCATTCACTGTACTGATATAAGGGGGGATAGAGAAGGTGTGTGGAGAAGGGAGCTGGAGAGGAGAGATACGGGGAAGAAGGTTGTGAAGGGATTCAAGGTCTTGGGCTAGGGAGTTGACAGTCGTTTGTAGTCTCTCGGATTCTTCGCATATCTGGTTTAAGTGTTCGGTCCACAGTTCTTCGAATGGGAAAGCATCACGCAGTTCCTCAAGAGCTGAGATCTGGCGAGCATTCGAGAGCACGAGGTCGGAGAGAATTTCCACATGAAGAGTTATTTTTGAGAGAGCTGAGCCTAAAGTCGCGAGAGTCTCATTATGAGCCTTGTTTCGGGTCTCTAGAGCACGATACCGCAGTTCAAGGTCGGAAACAAGGGCAGATAATCTGCAGAGTTCATTGCGAGACAGGCCAGTCATTCCGTGGGCGGGGTCACGAGATCAAGGTTGATTTCCCTAAACGGGAATTTTGCGTGAAAAGGATATGAGAGGGTGGAGACGAGTTCAGGGAAGGGTAAAAATAAATTTTAAGGGGAAAATGAGCAGAGTTTGAGTCGAATTTGAGTTGAGTTTGGTTTGGGGGTCGGGGATGATGGTGGTTGTTGTTGTTGTTGTTGTTGTTGTTCTTCGCGCTGGAATATGGATTACTCGAATGCAGGGAAAAGGGGCGTGGAAATGGACAGAAGGCAGATGCGATGATCCCTCTCCTCCTCCATCACGCAGAGTGAGGGGGTGTAAGAGGAAGATGTCCGTGCCGGCGTAGAAAGAACGTCGTAGGATGTGAGGAACCTAGCTTCTAAACGCAGAAATTGAGGCGTAATGAGGCGTAGACATGAACACGCGTGTTACAATGGGTGGGGTGAGAGTGAAAGGTGTTTGTATTTGAAAGGGTGGGTGTCTTCAGGGCAACGGGGTGGAAGGATAGGCTACGTCATCTTGCCCATCCAGCCCGTTACCCATTCCTTCCAAACGACAGCCGTAACATGACTCCAGGACGACGAGCCGCATGCGTTTGGTACGGGAGGCGACGAGGCGGCGTTTTGGTAGATCCTAGAAATGTGCACAGCAAAAGAATGCTTTGGTGGAGAAGACGAAGGGGATGCTTGTTTTCAAGTCGGGTATGATGGATGTCTTCGAGCCGCGAGCGTTGGGGAGGTGGAGTAGTCGATACATCGTGTTGATGATTTGGTAGCATTCCTCAATATAGCCCTCTACCTCAAAACAACCCGACAACCATTCCTTCCAAACGACAGCTCTAGCCTGACCACCGGACGACGCAGCGACGCATGTTTGAGAGTGCAAGTGGAGAACGACGACCTAGGTGACGTAGGGACGGTAGGGCGCTTGACGTTTGAAAGGGTTTGGATTGCTTCGCTAGACGGAGGGGTAGGGCAAGGCGAGGAGTGAGTGAAAACGTCTCTTCTTCGATTTCTGTAGGTATGTTGCTCTTCCTATGCTTTTTTAATCTTCTACTATTCCTCCTACGACGAACTTTAGGCGGCTGGAAGTATGTTACGCGTCGTTTGGTCGGATGCAAGGGAAAGGGTTATACCTAATTTAACCAATGAAGGACCCAGCCATATGAGGGGCAAAAGAGCCGTACCTGTAGCCAAGAGCGTTGATCGAGTCATCGTGGCTGAATCAAGTCATCAAGATAAGCAACCGGTGATAAAAAAGACGAGGGAGACGTACCTCTGATTCTCATCGAACCATTCGTCGTAGGATTTCCCGAAAAGTCTTCCAATTAAACACTCGTTGATGGAAAAAATGAAAGAGATGAACCTTTGAATCAGCCCAGGTTGGGAGTCGTGGTTGTAGTCGAGAAAAGAAAAACGAAACGACAGGGCGTAGGGTTACATGACGTCATCCCAGGAACGCTCTAATGCCGACGCCAGTTCATCACAGGCTTCGCAGGATCTGATCCCCTCAAACTCCTCAAAGATCACAATTCCCTTCTATAGCTATATTCTGCTTCTTTGACGATGGCAATTGCTGTTACAGCTGTCAAACTACACGTCGACATCTCTGGATAAACGTCGCTGAATCCTGGCTCCCTTCCTCAACCTTCCATGCTTTTACTATATGCCCTTGCACGGCCGATCGCCTCCAGCCTCGCCGCCTCCTCCACATCCTTCGATCCCATAACGGGCGAGTGCATCGACATCAAAGGGTGTCGCACCACTACTGGCATCCTATGGAGCTGCCTCTCCGTCGTCTTCATCTGCACATGGGTTGCCATCCACCCCAATATTCCAACAGTGAAGAAGTTTGATCGACAGGAAGATCGATGGACTGGGGATCGATGGCATCCAGCAATCATTGTCTACCAAAACGTCGAGTTGATGGTTGTTGCGCTTCTTGCGCCGGAATTCATGATACTGTGGGCAATGAGGCAGCGAGAGCAGGCGAAGAAGATTCGAGATAGGTTCAAGGGCGCGTATCTACTTTGATTACTCATGCCGTTGCTGAAGCTTTCCTCTCAGATTACGGATGGGGAATGCCACACGGGTTCTTCGTTATAATGGGCGGGTTTGCGTTGTATGACGATGATGAGTTTTGTGGGTATCTGTGGGATAGAGATCGGACATCGGAGATTGAGGATGCGCGCGGCAGACCGTTTGAAGGAAAGGCAGAGGGATACTTTGAGAGAATCAAGGCCTATCATGAAAAGCATCAAAAGCTGGACAACACAGTGCGTCATGTAACTTTCCTTTTCATATGGGACCCCATTTGATCCTTTTATTCTGACCAGGACAAAAATGAGGAGAAGAACTCGGGATCATCTACACCGCCGGCGAGTCATGAAAGCTTCTCCACCATGAACCCCTCTTATCGCCCCTCGAGTTCCTCGTTGCCGAAGGCTACATCACCCTCACCGAAGACGAAATCAACGATAAAAGCCATGCCGACGTCATCACCAAATCCATTGCCGTCGTCCAAACCACCTGGTTCATCATACAGCTAATCGCTCGCGCATTTGAGGGCCTGGCTATCACGGAGCTTGAAATTGTCACCGTTGGATTTGCGATTCTCAACTTTGGCACTTACTTTCTGTGGTGAAATAAACCCCTCCGGGTTGGGCATCCTATGAGGGTGTATTGGAGGCGGATTGAGGCAAATATCGAATGGAGAGAAAGCCAGGAGGGCCAGAATACGGGGAAAGGGAAGAAGGGCTGGCTTTATTGGCTTGGAAGGGCAGTTACCAACCTGGTTGGGTACATTCATTTCAACAACAATCCCAAGGGTTTCACCTCATGGATCTTGAAATTAACCTTCCTTCCGCTAACGATTCCATGGCACATCTTCGGCATATGCTACAAAATCCTCTTCGACGAAGACGACAGCAGACTAGCAATCCCAATCTCATCCCGATTACAAGACGACCCTCTCCACCTTTATATCGCCGTCTACGGAATCGCCGCTCTCTCTTCGGCGCCATCCACTGCATCCCATGGGGTTTCCAATTTCCGACACATACCGAACTGCTGCTTTGGCGTATATCAGTTGTTGCGGTTGCGGTTGCGCCGATTGCGATGGGGCTTTTGCATGGGTATTGGAAAAGGTTTTTCGACAATGATGATCCAAACTTGTTGGACATCGTAGTGGTTATTCTCATGCTTATTCTTTCCCTCGCATACGCTATCTTCCGCACCATCCTCCTTGTTTTCGCATTCACCGCCTTACGTGATCTCTCTCCGAGTGCATATCAAACTGTCCAATGGACGACTTTCTGGCCTCACATTGGTTGATTTAGGTATGTCTGTTTCCTCTTTCGGTCACTGAACGAACTGTCAAGCTAATTCCTTCTTCATAGCATCAGGTTCTAGTCGATCTCTTGTCATATCCTTGCGTATCTTCTTTCAATCGCATTTTCGTCCCTATTCACTTTACTCTTTCCTATCTATCCTTGTTTTCGCATAAAACTATTGCCGGCCCATGTTCAACGTTCTCCTTGTATACAACATAAACCAATAGTCTAACATTCGGTTGCGTTTCCCATGTACGCTGTGCTTTCAATGTAACATCCACGGCTGAGGCTCCGCACATCTACCAATTGGTCACGGTCAAAGGAATGCGAACACACATAGGCAAAATCGTCGCATGTATATCTAAACCATAACTTGCCAGATCAGCCCAATTTCAGCAGGACGTTCTGCGTGGAAACCTGAGAGAGATTTAGAATGTTCCTCGGCGGCAGCAATCGACTGACCGGAAGATGTGAAGGCTCTATCCACGGGCCTATTCCAGGATCAGCCATCGACAATCAGGGCATTAAAGCTCTGATAGCTCCATGTGAAGAAGCATCGTCGATTTTGGTGTCTCAGCTTTGACTCGGACACCGCAGCGTAACGAACGGGTCCGAGTCTGTGCTCCCCGCGACGATTCGGCACTACAGCGTAGGTGAGCATGCCGTTCTGAGATAAAGTAGCGAAAGCCATGGCTTGATAGATACCTGCGAAACCGAGAGATAAGGGAGTACGAGACGACTATCACGCAAAAGGAACTAGACGAGGTGGTATTGAAAGTTGGAGCTCTGATTGTCCATAACGCGGCACGCCAACGTAGATACAAGAATTATGCGCGATGATGAATGTGAAAGAGGAATGATTACTCGAGCAAACCAGTTGACAGCGACCAAAGCCCTTAACGCCAAGTATGTAGACCTCGTAGATGACTTGCCCAGCCTAGAACAAGATCACGATCCCTGTAGCGAGTATGAGGTTAGTAAGTTCAGTAGATAGGAAGTACAAGATACCTCCGAGTCTGACACGCCCTGACCTATGGAAGAGGTCAAAGACAAGCTTTAGATCCTAGAAACGGAGATCGTACCCATTCAAGGAAAGCACGAATAGTAACGAAAGCTCACCTTTGGAATGCTCACTGAAGCTCAGAGGTACGAGAGAACTGGCATACCGTAACGAAGATCTTTCACTCAGGAAGAACCGCCAATTAAGGGTTCGTGAAGTAGAGCTGGGGACACCGATAGACCTAATGTATGTGCCCGTTAGTAACCGAGTTGATTCAGCGGAACGTAACAAGACCGTGGCGTTCAGTGGATATCGTGTGGAGTGCTGAGAATGCTGGGTTGTAAGTGTGGTGTACCGAAGATAGGGTATGCAGAGCTTAACACTGAAAGGGCGTCCTTGAATATCCCAGAAGGTGGAGTACTACGTCAAGCTGGGCATTAGCTATGTCAAGGTAAGTAAAATGAATCAACGAACGAAAAGGATATGACTTACTTTCAGCCTCAGGCATAGCGTAACCCGAAACACGCAGCTAGCGGAGCAGATACAGTGGTGTCCTTGAACGAGTACCCATCGGCACCAGTCTATCGTGATACATTGGGCCTTGACTGCAGGAGAATGTACTGTATTAGTAGGTGCACAAGTGAACGATACGGAAACATACAGCAGCACATTCGCCGAAAAACGACATCGGCTACAGAGAGCCACGCCCATGTATGTTACTTGCCAAGGATCGACATGATTTCAGCGCGGAGCACGATGTTCTAAACGCACAGATTGATCATTTGCGACCGCCTCGATGTGATACAGGTAGCGTTCTGGTTGACGTGGTGGTACCCAGTTTGGCGTTGTCATTGTTGTTCAAAAGTACAAAGGTTATCCTACAGTGTCGTATTAACATCAAAGTATCTCGATGGAGATGTTATATGGAAACTTACCCTGGACCTGTTGCTATTTCTCACCATGAAGAGGAAGGGTCGGCTGTGGTAGCAGTCGAACGTTGAGGCTATGATACGTTCGCTCGTTGTTTGAGGTCTACTGGGGCCATGTTAGCTGTAAGAGGAAATGGAATGTGAACAACGGAAACGCGGAAGAGGAATGGTGCAGCATGAACGAAGAGATAACGAAGATGCTGGAACGTAGTAGAAACGGACATGCGGTAAATGAATGGGAAATAAAGTGGAGTATGAAAAGGGCCATTACAGAACAATAGCGCACACATACCTGACACCATCTGCTACAAGAACCCACTTTACCGACAAATACTTCATAACTGCGTTTGCTCTTCATGGTATTGGTGGTGAAAGATCACTGTACGAGACCTGCAAGATAGGCTCAGCACTCCTTCGAGTAGTAGAGGATATCGGGACAAGGGACGGAGTGGACTCACAGCACGAGAACCATTACGAGTCTAATGTATCCTGTCAAGCGCACTTTTCTGCGTCGTGAGTCCTTGTGGATGGTTCTAATGGGAATGTGAACAAAAGGAAGGAGAGTAGGGGGGATACCACATACGTCAGTCTCCTTGGAAACATCACTAATCGATATCGCAGGCGCGGCGGCCAGAGGAACGACCTTGGAGGAGCCGCGGATTGGGGAGTCGGAGGATCAAAGTCGCTGTGTGAAGAGGAGCGAAATAATCGAATTGAGGGCCCTGGTGGCCTGGTTGTCTGGCAGACTCTGAAGATGAATTGGTGAGTGGTTTCAGCGTGATAGTCGTGTGTAATCGCTGTCTATGTCGGAAGGGGTTCCTGCGTTAAACTACGTCCTACAACCGCTGATAAAAATGATGACAGAGTCTTACCTCTACATCCGTGAAGGTTGGGAGTCGTGGGCGTAGTCGAAGAAAAAAAAAACGAAACAGCAGGGCGTAGGGTTACATGACGTTACCCCAGGCACGCTCTAACCCCGACGCTTCCTTGGCTCAGTTCGCTCACCACCCCATATTACTATGCAATCGCCAGGTCATAAGTTCGAAACTTGCAGGGAGCATATATTCGGATTATGTATTTTTGCTTGCCCGTGCTATTATCTATGTCCAAAGGTACACCTACGACGTTCAATACTATCGTTGGAGACATTAATGATCTTGTAATCGCCGCCGCCAGAACTTGATTGATAGGCGCGTTCTACGCTGTGGACGACATCTTGTTTCTGGAATGACGCTTCCACAGCGGTGCGAATATTCACAATGAGTCGTGAGATAACGGCATATCTTGGATCAAAACCGAGGATGAAGTATAAAGTAGTCATCGCTGCGACGTGAGTGTACGAGTAACCTTTCCTCCAAGGCCACGCTCACACATTCCCATCATAGCACAGAATCCGGATTAATATACGCAATATTCAGTAGTGTCCCCTCAGTACTCGCCATCGGTCACTTTTCTCCAGGATCCGCTGCGACTCGCAGTGCGTATGACTTTTATGTTCAAATTGAGACTATTGAGGCCTTTTTTCGTGCTTGGCCGTCTGTTGCGGTAAGTTCTTCTCAATCACATTACAACGATGAATTGATCCAAATCTCGGCAGGGTATTGCCTCCACTACAATAATAGTTCGGGTGGCACTAGGTATTAGTATCAACGATGTGGATAGCCATCGGACCTTGCAGGTGGATTAACGATAGTAAAGGAATGATAACTGGAGCCCAACGACAAGATTTAACTAGTTCATGGTTCGAATGTGCTTGTCAATGGGAGATCGAGACGAATTTGATATCAGACGACGAACATGATGTGATAGTTCCATGGTTGCCTCCGCCCGAATAAGCCATCTTTACTTCTGGGAAATATCCCACGTCCCACAGATTGGGTATTTGGATGGCGAGTTTGACAATTATCGCCGTGATTTCTGGTATTCAATGATGCGATCTCCCACGATGGTTTTAGGCACTCGGAATGTAGACTAACAGTTTCGAAATTTGACGTTAGCAGAATGAACGATGATGGGCGCTCAAAAGGAGTTTTCCGACGACATTGTATGATCGTGAGATTGAATCGCGGCAGATTGAAGTTTTGAGTGTATTGTAGAGCGCAGGAGAAAGAGAAATGCAACTGGTGGCAGGCAACGGGCATCGGAATAATTAGATTGGTTGGCCAAAACAAAAGTCATCAACTCTCACTGGTAATCCCCATCAGGCCTAACCCTGGATTATCCAGACTGATTGATATCGATCATCCGATGTGGAGGAACAGCCTGAGAATGAGCATATCAGTGGGCGTGGCTAGACTTCACGCTGTTCTCGGTAGGCATGAAGTAGAGTGGGAAGAACGATTTCCTGAAGATTGCACCTGGGATGTGGCCCTCAACACGTTCGCATTCAACCTTCACGTCGTTTCTCTCAGACTCGGATACTCTAATCTTGTCGTGGGTAAAGAATATGCTGATGGTTCCCAGATTCATGTCCACTCTCGTTTCATCGTGATTGGTCTTAGCTGTATAACAATTCTCATCTTGACTCAGCAGAGAATAAAGATGATGACTACCATACACACGGCATTGTTCGCTTCATCCGCAATTGAAATGGTTGGATCCCACTATGTGACAGCCGAAGAGACTTTGTCTCGTAGATACAATCGTCCTTATCATTACCATATCTACGAATCATATTTCCATTCTATCTCTGAACCACTAAATTTCCTTTAGCGTCCCAGACTGACTTCTCTAGAAATACTACAACCATTAACAAGACGGGATAAACACTCTGCACCTTACTCGTCAGTGCATTGAAGAAACCTAGGCAAGCTAGTAACCCACCACAACACCGAAACTAAGAGTCGCTAATACGGAGAGGGCACAGTTCCACCCAAGAGAGTCTTTGTGTGCCTCCACTAGGACAGGGGTAGATATTCCGAAAAGCACCTGGGCATCGATTGTGTTTGTACATTAACGCCCGCTCAACCCTTCGACATCCAGACGCACCAGCATCAGTGTGTACACAGCACCACTTTCCACGATGATCACCAGGATTCTCTCGGGCTGGGAACGATGACTACCAGAGTTAAGATACTGACGGACAGCCTTTTGATGCAACCTATTTATAGCAGAGCGAATTGAGATAGTTGAAGAGACCTGCACAGGCCAACCAATTGGGACTCACCAGGTGAAATGCCATAACGGCACCAACGTTACGATATTGGTACATACAGTGAGCACCCAAGTCGCCACTACGACTGGCACACACTGCTTCCGGTTAGAACTTCCACCGCCAAAATAGCAACCGACTAGTGCTACATCGGACACTATAGACGAAGTTATAGGTAATTAATACAGAAAGCAAACATGCGATGCGCACCTGCGGTACATATCAATAAAACCAGGGGAAGAATCATCATGTTCTTGTTTTTACAAAGCACCGAAGCTCGCCAGAGCATGACCGCATCTCCGATCAAAGACTTTTCGTGTACAACTCGGTATTAATCTAGGATGCGTGATATAAATATCGCTACTTACGTTTATCCAATAGATGATAGTCAGTAGGGGCAGGAGTATGCCCGGCGAAAATGAAGGTTGTTCCGGGTCAAGCTCTCCAGCTACAATCTTTGCATGGACTATGATAAACATAGTCCCGACAAAAAGTGGAGCAATTGATAATATCCACATGATAATCATTGCTGAGACTAACACGTATCGTACGGTTGAGAAGTTGGATGGCAATTGCTTCCGCCTATGAATGGAGTTAACGACTGTGCGAGACATAAAGATACACTTTACTGGATAGTCACATAGACATATAGGAGGATAAATTGTGCGCCTTTGAGATTATGGAAGTGATGAACATGCCATGGTTTTAAAAACGTCCGCAAACCCACCACAACAAGGTCCTGATAGTGCGACCGCTGCGCTCGATATGAGAATCTGTTGGCTGATGTGCTGCAGCCCTTGGTCAGACAAGGGCATGATGGTGATTTGGAATTGATCTTTGTACATGGCTCGCTTTTATGAGAGCGCCTGCGGATGCAGTACAATCAAACCTTTCATTGAGATCAGACCGTAGACACAGCGACGGCATCAGAGATGATGAGCCTCACGACGACGGCAGAGAGCGGGTATCTCATAACAATTATCAGCGAGAGAACGTCGCCAAGGGAAGGGTAAGATTGGACACTCACCGGATTCCATTGGGATTCCATCTTGTTTTGAGGGCGACCAATTATGTGTTGGGTAAAAGGGGGAAGTCGTCTGGAAGAGAAACAGTCGGGTCTTCGCAGAGAAATGACGGGAGAGCGATTACCATGCGTCCTTGCTCTTGTGGGGAACCATTCTTACCCACAATCTCAATCTTCCACATTTCATTTCCGTGGATCGAGCGAATATAAGATTTGGAGCAGTGTGGCCGTCTTGAACACGTACTGCCAGTGAGCGCTGAGCAGAAATCTGCTCAGGAACAAATGAATCCGAGTCGCAGTCCAGTGCCAGTGAGCACCCCTAAGCTGCACTTCATCCTAGAGTCCCATCTAGTCATTGCCTCGTAATAGTACGAAAATCCACGGTGGATCCCGATGAGATTCACGTTCCGTTTCCTGTTGCCGCGCTTCCTTAGCTCAGTTCGCTAGACCACTGCCGCATTGTGGGATCGCCTACTGAGGCAGCACGTTCAAGTCTTACCGGGGGCATTAGGTAGCCGCGACAGGAGTACAATTTTTACTTGCACGATTTCTTTTCTTCGTGGCTTCAATACTCGGAGAAGCATGAGGCGCCAGGTTGACAAAATGGCATGAGTGACTTCGAATGGATGCGGGAATCGAGCCGGTGAGATGAAATGTCCATGTCCTCGGCAATTATCTCTCAAAGTACTGTAACTTCAAGTTCCAACGGAAACAGTGATTATGCAACACGTTTATCTGTCCTGCTCCGCCGAACCTAGAAGGCTTTATGAGACAAGAAGAATCTGAATTCAATTCACAACCGAGCTAGGCCGAAAAGAGTGAATTGTTTCCCAACGCTGTGACAGTTCGAGAATGGCTTCAGGTGAGTTTCATTGCAATCTACTAGCAGAATGAACGAGTATTGAGGGATGGCGAGTGAGGTAGTAACCCCGTTACGAATTATGAAGTAAACCTATAGATGCCATGATCAACCTTGTGTTATCCCCGTCATGACACCTATCGATACAGCAAGGGTAAGGGGGCTTGTACGCCGACGAGAGGCTCGATACGCGAGCGGGCGGTAACGCGAGCACGACAACTCTGTAGATTGTGATGGGAGTAAAGCAAAGACAACAAATGATGTATCAGTATCTTTTCATCAGGAACAAGGGAAAATAGTATGCACTTGCAGACAGAATCTGCGTTCATGCGCGTGAATTCGGCGGCGGCGAATTGCAATCGTGACCTATCGACAATGTTGACCGAAAACTGTTGGTACCAGTCCCTTCGGTCTCGTCCTTCCCCCTTTCCGCCATCTCTTTCTCTTATCAAAATTTACCCCGATAGTAGTTTGTCCTACGGAAGACGAGACCAAACGGGAATGGGCACGAGTCTATAAGACACCATAATACGGCCGTCTCGTGGCCATCATAACGGCTTGTAACCGTCCGTAAGCACCTACCACCGTTATAAGCCGTCATTGATTTTTCCGACATTGTGTCTTTTGATATAGGTTTAAGTACTCAAGGGGGGAAAAGCCATAGAACGGTACATTCACGACTTGAGAACAAGACCACGAATCCGAAATGCAAGTGGTGAAGTAACACGGGCTATCCGCACAATGGGCGTGAGTCACGAACTCAATCCAGAGGTAACTACTTGATCAAATTGTGGGCTGATGTAGTGGTTCTACTGGACAGTGGAAATCAGATTGTGATGCCGACACCCGAGCTCATCGACACTGATGATGAACATAAGTGTTGAACTGGAGATGATCATGACTGCTGATTTGACGGTAGCACGCCAAATGAGCACCCTGAGATACCCACTTAAAAGAACCAATGGATACCCTCAGTTTCATGATGTACCAGTTGGTTTTCCGCATAATGAGCGAGAATAGGCTCTTCTGACTTGACAGAAGCTTGCACAAGGACAGGACAAGATTGGACCCCCCTTCCCGTGCGTATCCAGGCATATTCCTCTACGCCAATATGAGCTGTTTCGTACGTACGATGTATGT